>JAQZBX010102566.1:0-11145 GCA_029593785.1 Cabassous unicinctus | reverse complement strand
TCCTCCTCCTCCTCCTCCTCCTCCTCCTCCCCCCCACCCCTCCCCTCCCCCCCTTCCTCCTTCTCTTCTCATCTTTCTGGCATTTTAAAGTTTTCTATTTTTTTCTTGTTTCATTTTTTATTCCACCTTTTTTATTCTTATTCCTTTGTATTTTTTAAATGATTTTTAAATTCATATTACTTATTTATTTTCCTGGCTCTTGTACAGTTCCTTGTCTACCTTTTTAAAAATTATTATTACTATTATTCTTTTTCTTATCTTCTCACTTTCCTTTACTTTGGTCCTAATATTTTTTTCAAGGGAACACAGATAACTACAAGGTTATAGAATAAGAGGAACCAAGTGTCAAAAATGAAACTTACCACACAAAAATAAAACCCTAGAGTAGAAAGAGAAGTTAACCAACCAAACAAGCCCATCAAGATAAACAGATGCCTTGACACCAATAAAAAAATTACAAGCCATACTAAGAAACAGGAAGACATGGCCCAGTCTAATGAACAAATTAAAAAACAGGAGGAGATGCAGAATGTGGAACAACTAATCAAGGATGTCCAAACAAATATCATGAATCAACTTAATGAAGTGAAGGAAGAGATAAAGGATATTAAGACACTGGAGGTAATAATAAAATTTAAAAAAAGACATTGGAGGAACATACTGAAGAAATTGTAAACATACATAAAAAGACAATGGGTCTGATGGTGATGAACGGCACAATACAAGAAATAAAAAATACACTGGAAGCACATTATGGCAGATTTGAACAGACAGAGGAAAGAACCAGTGACGTCAAAGACAGCATATCTGAAATCAAACAGATAATAGAACAGATAGATAAAAAGATAGCAAAAATCTGGCAGGGACCCAGAGATTTGAATAACAATATGAAATGCCTAAACATATGCATTATAGGCATCCCAGAGGGAGAAGAGAAGGGAAAGGGGGCAGAAGGTGTGTGGGAGAAAATAATGGCTGAAAATTTCCCAACTTTTTTGAGGGACAGGGATGTACATGTCCAGGAAGCACAGCACACCCCAAACAGTATAAATCCTAACAGGCCCATTCCAAGACATATACTTATCAAATTGTCCAATGCTGAGGACAAAGAATACTGAAAGCAGCAAGAGAAAAGAGATCCATCACATACAAGGGAAGCTTGATAAGATTAAGCACTGATTTCCCATCTGAAACCATGGAGGCAAGAAGGCAGTGGTATGACATAGTTAAGGTGCTAAAAGAAAAAAAACATCTAGCCAAGAATTCTGTATCCAGCAAAGCTGGCATTCAAAAAAGAGAGAGTTCAAAATATTCACAGATAACCAGAAATTAAGAGTTTGTCAACAAGAAACCTCCCTTCAAGAAATACTAAAGGGAGTTCTGCAGGTTGAAAGGAAAAAAACAGGAGAGAGGGAGTTGGAGTAGAATGGAGGAAGGACTATTACTGGTAAGAATAACTAAAAAGATAAAAAGAGAAATAAAAACAACATATGACATATATAAACCTAAAGAAAATATGGGTAATGTAAGTAATGCCTTGACAGTAATAATATTGAATGTTAATGGATTAAACTCTCCAATCAAGAGACACAGATTGGCAGAATAAATGAGGAAATATTACCCATCTTTATTAGTCAGCCAAAGGGGTGCTGATGCAAAATACCAGAAATATGTTGGCTTTTATAAAGGGTATTTATTTGGGTTAGAAGCTTACACTTACCAGACCATAAAGCATAAGTTACTTCCCTCACCAAAGTCTGTTGCCACATATTGGAGCAAGATGGCTGCCGACATCTGCAAGGTTTCAGGCTTCCTCTTCCTCTTAAGGCTCTGTGGTCCCAGCTTCTTCCAATATCAGTTGTAGGCTGGGATAAGTCTCATCTCTCTCCCAGGGCTCATTTTTCTCAGGGCTCAGCTGCTCTGCTCTCTCCACAAGGCCAACTGTAAACCATCAGGCAAATGGCTCATCTCTCTCCCTGGGGCCTCTGCTGTGTCTAATGGAGCCTTCTCTCTTTCCTCACGTATCTGCTTCTCTGTGTGTTTACTTTTCAGGGGCTCCAGCTCAAAACTCCAACTTTCTCCTCTGCCATATCATTTTCTCTGTGAGTCCCCACCCACCAAGGGGGCAGGGACTCAAGGTCCTACTGACATGGCCCAATCAAAGCCTTAATCATTATTTTTTCTTTTAAATATTTATTTACTTTTAATCCATTTTAACCCACCCCCTGTTTTGCTGTTTTGTGTCCATTCACTGGGCAACATTCTGTGTCCGTTTCCTGCCCTCTCTTCTCATCCTTCTCCTCCTGTCTTCACCAGGATTCGATCCTGGGAACCTCTAATGTGGGAGAGAGGCGTTCTGCCACCTGCACCACTTCAGTTCCTGGTTTTTCAGCAGTTCTCATCTTGGTTCTCCCTTGTGTCACTCTCCTGTTATGTCATCATCTTGCTGCATGGCTCAGCGGGGCCTGGCACACCTGCATGTGGGGACTAGTGGCATGCCCACATGCAGGGCCTGGCGGTGTGTGTGCCTTCTATATTTTACTTTATTTTACCAGGAGGTCCCAGGGATCAAACTCAGTTCCCTCCATAAGGGAGATGGATGCCCAACCATTTGAGCCACATCCATCTGCTTAATCATTATTTAATCAAGTAAAAGTGAAACCTCTGAATCCAGTCCAATCTAATATACCCAGCGGAACAGACCAGTTCACAAACTAATCCAATATCTATTTTTGGAATCCATAAACAATATCAAACTGATACACCAACTATATGCTGTCTACAAGAAACTCACCTTACACCCAGGGATACAAGAAGGTTGCAAGTGAATGGTTAGAAAATGACTACATGCAAACAGTAACCAAAAAAGGGCTGGAGTAGCTATATTAATATCTGACAAAACAGACTTTAAATGCAAAACTATTGTAAGAGACAAAGAAAGCTACTATATATTAATAAAAGGGGTAATATACCAAGAAGAAAGAACAATCATAAACATTTATGCACCTAACCAGGGCACCTCAAAATACATGAGGCACACATTGGAAAAACTAACTGGAGAAATAGATGCCTCTACAATTATAGTGGTGGACTTTAATACACCATTATTATCATTAGACAGAACATCACAACAGAGAATCAATAAAGAAACAAATACCTTGAATAATAAATTAGAGGATCTGGACCTAATAGACATATACAGAACATTACACCCAAATACGGTGGGATATACATTCTTCTTGAGTGCACATGGATCATTCTCCAGGATAGAACACATGCTAGGCCACAGAACAACTCTCAATGAATTCAGAAAGACAGAAATTATATAAAGTAATTTCTCTGACCACAATGGAATGAAGCTGGAAATCAGCAAGGGGCAGAGAACCAGATTAGGCACAAGGATATAGAAATTAAACAACATACTGTTAGACAATCAGTGGGTCAAGGAAGAAATTGCAAAACAAACCAGTAACTACCTTGAAATGAATGAAAATGTGAACACAACATATCAAAACCTAAGGAATGCAGCAAGAGCAGTACTGAGAGGTAAATTTATAGCCATAAATGCCTATATTAAAAAAGAAAAAGCTAAAATCAAACATCTAACTACACCTGGAGGAATTAGAAAAAGAACAACAAACTAATCCCAAACCAAGTAGAAAGAAGGAAATAACAATTATTAGAGCAGCACTAAATGAAATTGAAAATAAGAAAAGTCTAGAAATTTTTAACAAAAACAAAGGCTGGTTCCTTGAGAAAAATTAATAAAATTGGCAAACCCTTAACTAGACTAACAAAAAAAGAGAGAGAAGATGCAAATACATAAAATAGGAAACAAGGAAGGCAATATCACCACTGATCCCACAGTAATAAAGAGCATCATAAGAGGATACTTTGAAAAATATTATGCCAACAAGATGGATAACCTAGATGAAATGGACAAGTTTCTAGAAACACGGAAGCAGCCTCCATTGATGAAAGAAGAAACTGAAGAACTCAACAGACCAGTCATGAGAAACGAGATTGAATTAGTCATCAAAACCTCCCAAATAAGAAGAGACCAGTACCACATGGCTTCACAGGTGAATTCTATCAAACATTCTGGAAAGAACTAACACCAATCCTGCTTAAACTCTTCCAAAAATAGAAGTGAAGGAAACATTGCCTAACTCATTCTATGATGCCAACATCACCCTAATACCAACGTCACATAAAGATGCCAAAAGAAAGGAAAACTACAGACCAATCTCTCTAATCAAACTGGATGCTAAAATCCTCAACAAAATACTTGCTAATCATATTCAACAACACATCTAACGAATTATACTCCATGACCAAGTGGTATGACCATCCTTGTTATGCAAGGATGGTTCAACTTAAGAAAAAATCAATCAATATAACACACCACATTAACAGATCAAAAGAAAAAAATCACATGATCATCTCTATTGATGCAGAAAAGCATTTGAAAAAATACAGCACCCTTTCTTGATAAAAAAAGATAGGAATAGAAGGAAACTTCTTCAACATGGTAAAGGATATATATGAAAAACCCACAGCTAACATCAAATTCAATGGTGAAATGCTAAAGGCTTTCCCTCTAAGATGTGGAACAAGACAAGGATGCCGACTGTCACTGCTCTTATTTAACACTGTGTTAGAAGTACTTGCTTGAGCACTTAGACAAGAAAAAGATATAAAAGGCATCCAAATTGGAAAAGAAGAAGTTAAAATTTCGCTATTTGCAGATGACATAATCCTATACCTCAAAAGCCCTGAGAAATCTACAATAAAGCTTCTAGAGCTGACAAACTAGTTCTGTAAATTGTCAGGATATAAGATCAACACGCAAAGCTCAGCAGCTATTCTGTACACCAATAATGAGAAATCTGAGGAGGAAATCAAGAAAAAAATTCCATTTACAATAGCAACTAAAAGAATAAAATACCTAGGAATAAACTTAACTAAAGATGTAAAGGACTTGTATGCAGAAAACTATACAACATTGTTAAAGGAAATCAAAGAAGACCTAAATAAATGGAAGAATATTCCATGTTCATAGATTGGAAGACTAAACATCATTAAGACATCTGTCCTACATAAATTGATTTAAAGATTTAACACACTCCCAATAAAAATTACAACAGCATTTTTTACTGAATTGGAAAAGCTAATTATGAAATTTATTTGGAAGGGCAAGGGGCCTGAATAGCCAAAGACATATTGAAAAAGAAAAATGAAATTGGAGGAAACACACTACCAGATTTTAAAACATACTACAAAGCTACAGTGGTCAAAACTGCATGGCATTAGCACAAGGATAGACATACAGACCAAGGGAACAGAATTGAAAGTTCTGATATAGATCCTCACATATACGGTCAACTGATATTTGACAAGGTCACCAAGCCCACTCATCTGGAGAGAATAGCTTCTTCAACAAACGGTGCTTGGAAAACTGGATATCCATATCCAAAAGAATGAGAGAGGATCACCATCTCACTCCCTATACAAAAATTAACTCAAGATGAATCAAAGATCTAAATATAAGAGACAAGACCATAAAGCTCCTAGAAGTTAATGTAGGGAAGCATCTACGAGATCTTGTAGTAAGAAATGGCTTCATAAACTTTACACACAAAACATGAGCAACAAAAGAAAAAAATAGATAAATAGACCTCCTCAAAATTAAAAACTTCTGCGCTTCAAAGGAGTTTGTAAAGAAAGTGAAAATGCAGCCTACTCAATGGGAGAAAATATTTGGTAACCATCTATCTGATAAGGGCCTAATATCCAGCATATATAAAGAAATCCTACATCTCGAAAATAAAAAGACAAGCAACCCATTTAAAAAATGGGCAAGTGATTTGAATAGATACTTTTCCAAAGAAGAAATGCAAATGGCTAAAAGGCACATGAAAAGATGCTCAACATCACTAGCTCTTAGGGAAATGCAAATCAAAAAACAATGAGATACTATCTTACACCCATTAGACTGGTGGCTATTCAAAAAAAGAGGACTACAAGTGTTGGAGAGGGTGTGGAAGAAAGGGAACACTTATCCACTGCTGGTGGGAATGTAGAATGGTGCAGCCACTGTGGAGGATAATTTGGCAGTTCCTCAGGAAGCTAAGTATGATCCAGCAATCCCACTGCTGGGTGTATACCCAGAAGAAATGAAAGCAGGGACATGAACAGATATATGCACTCCAACATTTATAGCAGCATTATTCACTATTGCCAAAAGTTGGAAGCAACCCAAATGTCCATCAACAGATGAATGGATAAGCAAATTCTGGTATATACATACAATGGAATATTACTCAGCTGTAAGAAGGAATGCAGTATTAACACACGTGATAACATGGATGAATCTTGAAGACCTTATGTTGAGTGAAATAAGCCAGTCACTGAAGGACAAATATTATATGACCTCACTGATATGACTTAAGCAAACCGAGCAGACTCACAGAGCTAGAGTCTGAAAGATAGGTTAACAGGAGATAGAAATTGAGTAGAAGGTGGTGATCTGATGCCCCTATGGGTAAAATCTATGATAAGGTGGAAGGGTGTGGTGGGGCAGTGGATGGGCATAAGAGTGGTGTAGTGATGTGATTAGGTTCACAGTGCTGGTTTGTGAGGGGGAGTAGGGTGTGGGGGTGGGTTCAACTATCCATGGAAATGGGGGGAGGGCTGGAGGAAGAATCAGGTGATCTCTGGGGATTTGCAGGTCTGTGGTTAAAACTACAATGGTGGTAATGTTCTTTTGGAAAATATGGCAAGTTACTAGTGTAGGGCAATCAGGTGTGGGGGGATGTGCGGGATAGGGCATACCTGTGGCATGTCTCTATGGAATATGTAAGTGTTCATCTTGTCATAGTTGTGGAGACCAACACAATAAACAAGAAAATATTAAATTCCCATCCTGGGGAGTCCTGCTATGTTTTCAGTTAGAGGGACAAAAATCTCTCCAAGACATAGGCAGTGCCTAATAAAACAAAACAGACCAATATGTCAAGCCCTCAATATTATTGCAAGTAACTATGAATCTTATCCTTCAAAAACTGAAACTTAATGGTTACCATAGGTTCTGAGGGGAGGAGATGGGAAGAATAGAATAGATGGAACATAGAACATTTTTAGGGCATTAGAATTGTTCTGCATGATCTTGCAATAATGGATACAGACCATTTTAAATATCATCAAAACCTATAAAAGTATACGGTGTGGGGATTTTGGGAAGATGGTGACAGACTAACAGGCAGAACTTGAATGCTCTCACAAAAACAATGGAGAAAGAGCCAAAAGTTGTCCAAAGCACCTGCTTTGGGGGTCAGCACACCAGGACAGTGCTACACAACTCCCAGGAGGGTGAGGGACAGAAAGACAAAGAAGCAGAAAGGAGAAATGTGAGTTACCAAGCCCCCGTGGCAGCTGGGAAGGGTTCCCCTTCCCCATTTCCAAGTATTAAGCTGGGGTAAAACACTTGGCTCACTGCATGCCACTGAGAGGGTAACAGACATCTTCCTCCCTGTCAGCTGTTTCAAGGGAAAAGGGAAGGGAGGTCGGGGTGCTTTACTTCAGTGAATTCGGCCTGCAGAGCCTGCTTTGAATCTTTGATCTGGAGAGTCAACACAGGAACACAGGAAAGCCCAGACTGAAACACCTCCGTGGAACAGTGGGCTGACTAGCGCCATCTGTTGGTTGGTCTGGAAATTGCATGGACAAAAACTATGCTCTCTGTATCCAACCTCTGGGAGAAAATCTGCACCCCCATAAGTGAGTCTCTGGCCCGATTTTGAAAACTTGAGCTGGGAAATTTTAAAGACTGAGAATAAGTTGAACCAAATATCAAAGAAGAGCTGTGAAAAAAAAAAAAATCAAACAAGAGGCCAAAGAGAGAAATTAGCCATCAGACTAAATTCACCAACATATTCAGATGCCTAGACATCAGCAAAAAATTACAAGCCATACTAGGAAACACGAAAAGATGGCCCAGCCAAAAGAACAAACCAAACATCCTAAAGAGATACAGGATTTAATACAATTAATCAGTGATAATCACAAAACTCTCCTAAGTCACTTCTAAGAATTTAAAGAAAATATGACTAAAGAAATAAAGGATATTAAGAAGACACTGGGAGAGCATAAAGAACAATTTGAAAGCCTACAAAGACAAATAACAGACCTTATGGGAATGAAAGACATGATAGATGAGATTAAAAATACATTAGAGGCACATAAGAGCCGATTTGAATTGCTTGACTACAGAATTAAGTGATTTCAAAGACAAAACATCTGAACTGGAAAAAACAGGAGAACAGAAAGAGCAGAGAATGGGAAAAAATGGAACAGAGTCTCTGGAAATTGAATGACAACACGAAACGCACAAACATTCACATTATTGGTGTCTCAGAAGGAGAAGAGAATGGATAAGGGGCAGAAAGAATATTTCAGGAAATAATAACCAAAAACTTCCCAAACCTTATGAAGAACATAAATACCAATATTCAAGAAGGACAACACACCCCAAACAGAATAAATCTGAATAAGCCTACCCCGAGACACCTGGCTCATCCCCAGGAGTCATGTCCTATGCTGGGGGGGAAGGTAATGCGTTTGTATGCTGAGTTTGGCTTAGAGAGAGGCCACATTTGAGTAACAAGGAGGACCTCAGGAGGTAACTTAGGCAACATGTAATACTAGACTAAGTTTCAATTTCAAAAGAAAACACTCATCAATATCAAGGGCCTGGCGTTAATGGTCTGTCTTCCTTCACTAGGCACTGCTCTTGTATTCGGGGGATTCTTGCCATCCTATTAGAGAGTGTTTCAGAACTCCCCAGGATGGGAATTCCATATTCTTTCAGTTATTGTGTGGGTCTTCACCCACTGAGACAACACCCTATGAATGGTTGAAGGATAACAGATCTCACAGTGATGAAAGACACAATGTATAAATAAATTTTATTTCAAATATTTTTACTTTTTTATTTTTGTATTTTAGTTATTTTTAAAATCATTATTTTATTTTCTTGTTAATATTATTTGTTTATTTTTTGGCTTCGTTTTTGGAGAGGTTTTGGATCACAGAAGGGTCACAACTGTGGCAGGGGAGGATCACTGGTGCAGGGTGTCGGTGATGGAGGATGTGTGGGGAGGGGTGCACCCGGGGCATATGACTATGTTCAAGTATTGATGGTGTGTTGTCTTGGTTAACATTTTTTAAAAATTTAAAAAATAAATATAATTCTTTGGTAAAGATAATGACATGGGTAAACATAAATACCAGTACTATTGTATTTTTTATTTGTAACTCCAATTTTTACTTCCTATAGTTTCTAAAAGGCAAGTGCATAAAATATAATAAATCAGTAGTTTTGTACTCATAATGTATAAACATATTTGTAAGTGACAAAAACTACATAAAGGTGGGGGGTCAGAGGGGTAGAGAACATATTATTTTTCCATGACTGACATATTTTATTTAATTTAAATAGTTTCATTTTTAATCCCTTTATAAGTTCGATGACAATATTAAATGGTATTTTAAAAGAGGATTATTTATGTACCATAAGATTTACTTCTACAGTGTGTATTTATCCATTTGTTTTGATCCTTACCATGAACATATATAATACTAAGATAATAGTTAATAATCATAATTTTGTATGGTAAATGTTTGTGTTAACATGCAATTTTATTTTGATTGATTCAAATCTTTCAGTTTAGAACTTCAGAAAAACAAAATAGAATGCAGTAAACGTATTAGATTTTCAGCAACAATACTTGTTGCTTATATATATGCAAGTACTGATCTATTGAATTAATCTCACGTCATGTCTTACAAATTCATCATTCACTATACCCATGTCACTTCACAGTTCTACACTGTTATTCTACATAGTTTCATTACTGTCTTCAGTGATCACTCATTCCTTAGCATTAATAACACCAATAAGAGTTTTATACAGCGTGATTTTTCAACTGCCCCACAAGTGTTTCTGTATGAATAAATGATGCTGTATGATTTTTCATGAATAACATATCAAGCATGAATTATCTGGCACTCCCTCAAGGGGCTTCATCCTCTGGTAAAGGCTTGTCTCTCTATCAGCTGGAGCAGTGGATGAAGACTCTTGCCTTTTTTTTTACATTATGAGTTCTTTCATGCTGTATATCACCACACAATATACTAAAGCCTTTACTACATAGGTGACATTTATATCTATTCTCTCCAGTATTAATTGGCTTAAATTTATGAAATAGTCAGAATGACTAAAGGTTCTACCAGACTGATTACACCAGTGTTTCTTTAGTGTGTGAATTCTCTAGTATGCTTAAAAGTTAACTCAAGGGATGAAATCTCTAACATATTCAAAACATTTATAGTGTTTTGTCACCTAAGATCAGAACATTGAAGCCTTTCACATATATGGCATTCATAGGGCTTCTTTCCAGTTTGAGTTCTGTCATGTTGTCTAAGTTTACAAAAATTAATGGTTTCCTCACATAGATGATATTCTTATGGTATTCCTCCTGTGTAAGTTTTTCTCATGTCATATAAAGCTAGAACGATGAATGAAGGCTTTCCCACAAAAAGAACATTCATAGAGTTTCTCTCCAGTGTGAATTTTCTCATGTTTTGTAAAGTTAGAACAATTATTAAAGGCTTTCCCACATATATGACATTCATATGGTTTCTCTCCAGTGTCAAGTCTCTCATGTACTCCAAGGTAAAAAAACAATGAATAAAGGCTTTCTCACAAAGATGACATATATAAGGTTTCTCTCCAGAGTGGTTCTCTCATGTTGTCTCCAGGCAGAACACTGAGTGAAAGCTTTCTCACAGAGATGACATTCATAAGATTTCTCACCAGTGTGAGTTCCATCATAATATAAGGCCAGAGCTTTCAGTAAAGAATTTACCAATTAGATGACATTCATATGATTCATTTCTAGTGCAAATTTGCTTTTGTTGATTAAAAGATGACTAGTGGGGAGTGGGTGTAGCTCATTGGTTAAGCCCCTGCTTCCCATGTACGAGGTCCTGGGTTCAATCCCCAGCACCTTCTAAAAAAAAAAAAGATGACTGGTCACTAGGGCTTTTCCAACTATATTGCTGAAGTAGTATTTCTTTTCCATA
>JAQZBX010102565.1:0-11147 GCA_029593785.1 Cabassous unicinctus | reverse complement strand
ACAACAGCAAAAAAAAAAAACAAAAAAAAATCTAATCCTATAAAATGGTATCAGAAAACAATTTACAATTCATTTATTTTTCACTTTTGAAACCAAGGAAAGCTCATGGCATATTATGATAAACATATAGACTACCATCATTTGTTATTTCATCATAGACTCACTGAACGTACTTTGCATAGCACATTACAAACCCTCAAAGGGGTCTATAAACTAGAAAGGCAGATAAAATATATATACAAGATGCATTGAGTCTGTACATAAAAATGTCAAAAGAATTAAAATCAAAGTGCTGTAGGAATTGAGAAAAGAAAGCACTTCAGTCATTGTGATTTTAAAAAGAGCTCCTTGTACTGGGCTTGGAAGGACAGGTAGCATTTCCACAAGTAGATACGGAGATTTTGGGTGGGCTAAGGGGTTTGCAGGAGCAGTGGGCCAAATTTGGAGACAGTATCTCTAAATAAGTTTATACATACGCTGGATTTGGGTATTTGTATTAATAATGTTAATATGTTAAGTACAAATATTTACAACCTTGCAAAAGTTTTGTAAACAAATGTGGAGACTGTAAGGTTGTTTTTCCTAACGTATTTTTAGTCAATTTGTTTGGCAATGTTTTCATAATTCTTAAAAACTCTGTTTCTATAGGTGACCTGGCCAGTTGAAAAATAGTCAAAAATCAATGTTTACAATTGAAACCATCCAATCCATAGATTGAAAACTCCTGTGCATACTGGAGTGACTTTATATACATTCTAACACACATAAAAGTTGTTTTGTATGCTTTACCTTATTTTGTTTAGCTTGATTTACATTCAATAATACCCACTTGGCCATGTCATCTCTATGTAAATTATATATATTTTCTTATATTGAAGAAGTTTTGATAAAGCCTTCCTTAAAAGAAAAAAAAAGTTCCAACAGGGGCAGTTATTTTTTTTTTTCTTGGATCTTCCCAAGAAGAGGATTAATCTATTTTCTCATATTAGAATATAAACCAGAAAGATGAGAAAAGACATTATTTACATGGGTGGCTTGCAAATATTTTGGACAGAAGATCCTTTATTCCTAAGAAATCAGATGCTGATGCCCAACATTTCAAGCAGACCAGAGCAGACCTGCCCTCGGTGGAGACTGGGGAGAGGCCAGGGACCCAGGCAAAGCACCCTTTTTCCTCCATCCATTAGGCACCTCCACAGAGGAAAGGCTGAAGACCAACCGTTTAGATCAGTTTTAATTAACGTAGCATTCCAATAGCCTTACGTGTACTGAACACACAATTAGATATTTCAGTCTAAGCTCAGCCATGACATGCCAACAGGTGCCAAACACTGAAAAGTAGCAAAAGTCAGTAATTGCAAATGCTCCTTTTTTTTAGTAGTTTTATTTTACGTCAAATTAAAAAATAAATAAAAGAACATAAAAAAGGCAGCTAAACAAGTTATGGAAACATTACTCCTAGAAAGTTCTTTTTTCAGGCACTTTTATCTCATCTAACTGCACCTACTAACTCAGTTGTTCCTCTAATGTTCAGAAAGATACACAGATGAACACAGCTTAGTTAACTGACATAGTCAAAGTCTCCTTATTAATGAAAAAAAATGAGAAAGAAAATGCTTAATTGTATTCATATCTCACAAAACCAAACCTCAAATTCTTTTTTTGACCTTTACCACTAATATAGTATCATCTTTACTTTTGCTACAAAAACATTGCAATATTGTTGTTAACTATAGTCCATAAATTACCATTAGTTATACTTTTCCCATGTTTCACCATTCTTAACAGCCTGTAGTAGAAAACATTTCTGAATTTATATTAGCCACAATCCTCTTCTACTTCCAAAATTATTGTTATATGTTCCCAATATTATCCTCCAGCTGTCTCCAACTAACATTAATCTTCCTAGACTACCTGTTTCAGCTACAATCATATCTGTAAATAAACAGTGTTTGTTACATTCATTATGTGTCACCATCAAGTCCAATCATTACCACATATTTACATTTGACCTTATTAAACATTCTACATACATGCAGCATCATCTCCTCTTCCTCATCCCACATTCCATCTCCCACCAATCTATACTACATGAGTAATTAGTTTTAATTAATCTTTTTCAGCCAGATTTCTTTACTTATTAGTTTTTACCACATCAGCTCCTTCTCAGAATATGAAACTTGCTTTCCCATTATAGACTTAATTTTAAAGATGACTAGAATATTCCTCCTCAACTCCCCAGCCTAGTTTTCTCTTCCTCAGGTTAAAATATCTGCATTTTCTTTAAAACCTTTTTTAATAGACAGATATCTTAATGTAGATCATGATAGTAACTTTATGTGCCACTCACAGAGCTTATAGTCCTGTTTGGATTAAAGCATTTCATCCAATTTTATTTTATGCATTTAAAAACATTCTTGTGGGGATGTGTAGGTGCGGATGTGATATATTTATTAAATTATACACAGTATAGTGTGGACTTAGATTGATTTTTCTTTTGATGTAGTGTGTTCTGAGTGCACTGGATAACTGCCTGCAGAAAGGCTGGTAAGCATGGTGGAGATGGTTTTATGATGCTGTGGGAAAACTCAAATTTCTAAATGTTTGCCGAAAATGACCGTTTGAACAGATGTTGAACTGTGTTAGTTTAGCAGGTATTGAAATTAAAGAAAAGTTATAAAACATAATTTTGAATAGTCCTAAAATTTAATTTAAAGACACACTGGTGTTGAATGCTATAAAACTATCGGCCGCTACATTCTGAGAAGGGGTCCGTGGTTTTCACCTGACTGGCAGAGGTCCATGGATCAAAAAAGGTCAAGAGCCCCTGGACTAGGTTATAGTGGCCAGTCGTATGGTCAAGCACTGGTCTGCCTGAGGGTATTTCAGATGGGATCTGCCTCTATACTCCCTTGATTGCATCTACCATCAACAACGGAGCTTGCCCTCGGCAATGTGGGAAGTCCCCTCAACCAGTCAGTTGGAGGTTTGAAAAGCCAGATTTGAGGATTTCTGAGGTCAAAAAGTCTCGACGCCAACATTGGCTCTTGCTGGAATTTCCAGCCAGCCAGCTTCCCATAGGGAATTTAGACAAAGGACATCAGCCTCACCTTTATGAGAGCTTCTGGCATGCAGCTTACCCTACAAAGTTCATACTTGCCAGCTCCCACAGTTGCACGAGCCAATTCCTTATAATAAACCTCTTTCAGATGTGTATATACATAGCCTGTTGTTTTGTTTCTCTGGAGAACCCTAATACATAGCCATAATGAGCTAGGATGTTTATTATTCCCACATTGCAGATGAGAAACACCGAGGGTTTAGAGCAGTAAGTGATTGGCCCAGCCTCACACATATGAACTAGTAGCCTGGGCTTCAAACTCAGGCCCTGACTCCAGAGCCTAAACTTTTCATCACTGCAGTGTGACATAAGACCACCACCTACGTCAATGAAATAGAGTAAAATAACTCCATATAGACAGCAAATTTTGGCCTCCTCATCTGCCGGTGTCACTCAGGTAAACTCTAGACTAATAAAGAAATATGTACCGAACCCATTTTCAGTTATTCAGTTTTCAATGTATGGATATTCCAGCAGCTTCTGTCCATTCCAAAGTCCTTTTACTACCTCACTTCTTGTCCTTCCACCATTTTCTAGAGTCTTCTCACTAAGCAATCTTTGAATCCATGAAGACAATATTCTACATGCCTACTACTAATCAATCACAGCTGGACATGTGAGAGAAAAATTAACCATCCATGTAGCTTTAGGTATTTCCCTTAGCGTGTCTAACTTATATGGTAACACACTTACTGTCTTTTAATACTCTCAGATAGTTACATATGTGTTTAGCTTGTTTTCTAAATTAATTCTTTGAGGGCAGAAACCAAGTGTAACATGTCCCTGGTATTTCCTGTAGTTTCTACTATATACTAGGTCCATAGAGATAAATAATAAATATAGTGAGTTCATTACAAATGAAAGTGAAATTTAAAGTAATCGAGTTGGCCACTGTTCTGAAGCTCTATACAAAGGAAACTAAAGAGGCTGGCTAAAATGTAACTTGAAAATTATTCCTGAATTTTAATCAATCAATAAGTTTGTTTATTACCAAAGGTAATAAAAGATAAGCCTCATGTATTATTATTATTGCTATTATTTGTTCAGTGCTTTTTAATTCGTAAGAATTTCCAACTCATTATTATTTCATTGCTTCCTAACAATAATTTTGCCATTAACTATTATTATCAGTATCATCCCCAGGTTACAAATGGGGAAGTCAGAGTTCCCATAATTAAGTGACAGAACTGATGGAGGAAGCCAGGGCTTTTGTCAGGTTCCATGATTTGCACTCCATCAGCACATACTGCTGCCATCTTGTCAAATGCACTCCGTTATGTGGTAGAAAGTTCAAGTGGCCCAACAACAACAAAGAATTGTATAGTTATGCCCAAATCAAAATAAGATATATATGGAATTTATACACTGAAAAGTATGCTATGAATTATTTCTACTGCTATTGATTTCTAAGCACAACTACAACTCAAAATGCACATCTCCTGATCAAAACATATCATCTTATCATACTCAGTGCACACACATAGCAAGGGCTTAATGAATGCTTATTTGACAAAGTGACACATATATCACACACAGTTACATTGTCCCAAATGGGCACATGGTGCATTTCTATCTATTTTTGCTAAGAAACAAAAGTAGAGAAAAGCTCCAGGATTCCCTATAGCTACACAGCATTAGACAGTCCATTCAATGCAGTGTTCCTATCAGTTACCTGAAGCAGTGTTTCACCATTTTCCTGTCTTTATGGTTACCGCTTTACCTCTTTATGCAAAGCAAGAGAAACAAACCTGCTCTTCTTGGAAATGTTTCAAAATGGGAACAAAATGAGTTGGCAAACAAAAACTGACTCACGATCCCAATTCTACTCTCTATCTATGTTAACAGGGTAAGGGGTATCAACCACTTATTAAATCCTAAATTAATCAATTGCAAATTACATTTTGATTTATAATTTATGACAGTGGTAATACACTTGCAATAATGCAGTGTGAAACAAAGCTATATTTCTTACTTTCGTTTCAATCATCATCCACCATGATGCCTGGTATTTTTTTTTTTTTTTTGGCCATGAAAAGCCTTATTTTAGAAAGTACTTATGGCAAATAGTGGAAATTTTTTAAAGTTCCATGCCCATTAGCATCCATGTTTCTACCAAGCTTTTTCAAAGCAATCTAGACCTTTTCTATCAAGCATCTCAATTCTTCCTGCCTCTACTCATTACCCAATTAAAAAGCCGTTTTTAAAAAAACATTCTTGGTATTTGCAACAGCAGCACCCCACATTCCTGGTACCAAAATCTGTTCTAGTATGCCAGGCTGCCGAAAGCAATGGGTTGGTTTTCACAATGGGGATGTATTAGTGTACAAGGTTACAGCTCTAGGGCCCAGAAAATGCACAAACCAAGGCATCATCAAGACATCTTCTTGCTGAAGACCAGCTGCCGATGATCCTGGGCTCCTCTGTCACATGGCAAGGCACACGGCAGTGTCTGCTGGGCTCTCCCTTCTCTTCCAGATTTTTCTGCTTTCAGCTTCTTGCTTCCATGGCTCTTTCTCTTTGTCTGAATTCCATTCTCTTATAAAGGACTCCAGTAAGAGGATCAAGACCCACCCTGAATGAAGTGGGTCACATCTTAAGTTAAGCTCCTACTCACTAAAAGATCCTACATACAATAGGTCCACACCCACAGGAATGGATTAACTCTAAGAACATACTTTTCTGGGGTACACAGAGCTTCAAACCGTCACAGGAGTTATTTTTAAGTGAGAACAATTCAGCACGTCTGGGCTACACATACTGTATAATGCAGTAGAAGCAGCAGAAACATGGTGTGTGCAGATATGTTTAACAAGTATGAAGATGCCATTTATTTGGTCCATAAGTATATTACACTTTATTTGAATTTTGTAAAATATTAAACATAAATAATCTGAAACTGCAACAATACACAGAAATTGGCTTCTTACACAGACATATCAGGCAGTACAAGCTGAAAATTGAGAAAATTAACATTGTATTACAGTAATAAACATAGTGCCCTTTAACATTTAAAAACATGTTTCAATGCACAGCACTTGAAACTTTTCTGAATCTCTTTCAGTCAGTTCAGAGTATGAAAATGGTTAGATCTAGGCTGAAAATAATTCTACTTCTAACCAAAAATAAAGGCATGCCATTTACAACTGGGTATCAACTTTACTAAAACCATTAAATGATACTTAAGGGTATTTACATTAAAAAAGCAACATACATGGTGTTTCATCTCATGACTGTCTAAGGACACACTTTGTTCAGAGGGTTTTTAAACTACATTTCTACTTTCAATACAGAGGACTGCAATGTTTCTAGTAGTTCTGGCAAAACAAACATTTTCAAAGGGAGTAGAACTGTCTTCAAGTCATTGGTGTAAATTATTTTTCCTCTGAAACAGAGAACATAACAAATAATATGGTTCTGCCCAGGTGACCTATTGTAATCAGAAGGTTCTGTCTAGAGGCGTTTCTGTTCAAGCTAATGCTGTAAGATCATCAGGCTCTTCTGTCTGGCCTGTAAGGGGCCACCTTGCGCTAACATTCTCTTTCTCATCTAATTCCTCTTGCGACTTCTCCCTTGTTCATTGATGTCAGCATTGTCTGAAAGGCCTTCTTCATCTGAATCACCTACGAGCATGTCGTCTTGGTTTTGTGCTGTGGATGGGGAAGCTGAGCTCCATCATCTCTGCTGTTGGTTATACTTTTGGCAGCATCTTCAGCTTCTTTGGGTTCCACTTTTCTGGGGGCATCACCAACAGCTTCAAATTCAACATCTTTCCCGAGGTCTTCACTATGAAGGATGTTGATCAGTAATGTGCAGTCCTGAAGGAAGTCATCTGTTTGAAGCGACTGCCATTTCTAAATCCAAATTCTGACAACTTCTTATGATTGCTCGGTCTTTCTCTCCCTCTTCTGAAGATATTAGAATTGTTCCATTCCCATCTTCAATTTGGACATCGGGTGCTACTAAAGCATTTTTTCTTTTACTATCGTCTCTTGTAATTTGAGAATGGTCAAATTATGGACATCCAGCCATGCAGTCACCTCTGGCTTGCTGGCACATACATAACAATTGGTACACATAGTACAAGGAGCTTCCTTCTTGGGTTTGGTTGTTAATTCAAAAAAACTGTTCTACACTGGTCCATTTTTTCCTATTAGAATCTTCAATCCTTCCAACACTATCAACCCAGCAATCACCGCATTAGTAGTAAAGATGCTTGGCAGGAATAATATTTCTTCCACTGATTTTCTATCAATTCCGCTCTTCATATTCATACTGAAAATATGCATCTGGAGGTTTGCAGCTGAGGTGACAAAATCCATTGCAGATGGGTCAGCCCTGCCCTATATGAGCTCAGCCCATCCCCTTTTTCTGCTAAATGAACTCTCAAAGTCTCAAAGCTCTTTGAAAAAGACTTGCACATCTCTTTACATCTAGAACCTGCTGTCTTTCAGACCTGACTGGAGTTCATTTTGTTGATCTGATGCACTGGTTTCTTCAACTTGACATTGTACTTCAGCCCAATCCATCAGAACTGGAGGTTTCTTTTCCACCATAGTTTGTCCATTGCCAACAGATACCCAATGGCATCTTTTAAAAGCTTGGTAAAAAGTTTAACTACATCATACCCAGTTGACATAGCCCATTCTTAAGTGTAAATACATTTTATGTTGCCATCTTCATTAGATGCTCTGGTTTCAACTTGTTCCCAGGCAGCTTCAGGGTCCATTCTATGAGGAAAGACTTCTGAGCCCATCTTTTTCCCCAAACAATCAGTTAAACAAAAACTTTGCCCAAACGATGCAAAGTTCTTTATCAACCTGTGGCTTTGATCTTCCAACAAGCTTCTTTTGAAGTAAAACTGCCTGCTGAGGTTGGTGACATCAATAGCCAACAGATCAATCAGGTCGAAGTGGGAGGAGCCGGTGAGCAGAGGTACTGGAGGTGCTCCCAGCTGATGCCACCCACGCCTACACCAGCACCCGGCCCTGGTCCAGCCAGCTCCCAGGGAATCCACAAGCAGTGACAGATAGAAGCGCAAGAACTTGCCTGGGATTCTTTTAATAAGGATATTCATGAAAAGTTTATAATACCCCATTTTATGTTTGTTTAACTTTTTAACCTTAAAAAAAAAAAAAGAGTATTTTGCACTGGCATCCTTCACACTTCCATTAATTTCAATATTCTGCAAACTTCTGTATATGATTATTCTTTAGCAGAAAAATAATTTACTAAATACGTTACATTAAATATATATAAGCCTCACCACAAAAATCAAAAATATATTCTGTGATTAAACATAAACTTCTTTCTTCATCTCCACTCTGTAGGCCCTACCATTTGAAGCATGCAGTAGCAATGATAAAATTAAACTTTTCTTTTATTCTATTTCTCCTTTCTTGACATGCAAGTGTTTCTCACATAATAATGTGCTTTTATACACATCAAAGTAGGTAATACAAATTTCTTAAAATAGCCTTTACACTGGGCACAAAATAAAGACCATAGAGTTTTGAACTCTTGATCCAAATGTATTTATATATTTTTAATAAAATAACCCACGAACAGGCACTATCAATATCATGAACATGTACATTAAGGTCACGAGGGAGGTCTGCCTAAACAAACCTGGTAAGCAACACTTCCACACATACTTAGAGAGTTATTTACAATTCATCCAATAGTGATACAGGATGTTTTTCAGCAATTCTAGAGAATTTGCAATCTAAGCCTTAGGGAGATAATTTTACTGACCCTGTCATTTATCATCTCACCAAGTACGTGATCCTACTTCCCATACTTACCAAGTACCTTTCAGAGGACACACTAACCAAGATGAGGTCATCTCCAACCCGTACTTTTTCTCCTTCTGATCGCTGCTTGGAGGCAGGGTGTATGGTCCACCAACAAGCCTCACCTGCAAAATGATTGAAACGTGAGGCCTGAATTACATACAGAATCTATTTTCTTTGCCAGTATCTCCAAAATAAAAGGGGGAAATGAAATAAGTCCTCAAAATCAGTCTCCTTAAAACCAAATTATTCCATTCACGCACGCTGCCGAAATTTTTAATTTAATGCAAATTAACCCTTCCACCATGGAACTCAAAAGAATTGAGCCAAAGTAGCTTAGAATAAGATATACTAAAGTGCAAAGATTCTTCTCACAGAATTTGGTTGTGACATTTTTTAAATTTTTAAATTTTTTAAATTTTGAAATTTAAATGTAAGCTCTATCTCAACGTAAGAATAGTGTTTTAGTGATATCTGTTGATAATTACCATTCTCTGTTCCCTTACTCAACTTTATTATTATTCCATAACACTAAATTTTTCTTCTTTTCTAAGACCCCAACCCAGGATATAAGTTATCTACTAGTAGGGACTTTGTATGTTTTGTTGACTGTGGTATCCCAACTCCTACTAACATATTGTAGGCACTCAATAAAAATTCATTTTGCATGAATGAGTAAATGAACCATAAATAATATTTCTTAAACATTTTTACAGTCAATATGTAACCTGTGCCTTGAGCTGCTTCTCTTAGACAAAGCAGCTTTTACTTGAATGTCATCTAGCAAAATTCCTTACCTTTATTCACCTAATTCACAGCTTTAAAGTTGTAAGGAGTTTTCGTTCGTTCACTCACATGTGCATGGAGTACTTACTATTTGCCAGTCATTTCTTTAATAGCTGGGGACAGCTCAATTTTTAAAAAATTAGAAAAAAAATATCTGCCCTTGTGAGCTTAATTCTAGGGAAGGAAGGCAGACAACAAATAATAAACATAATAAATAATTCAGCAATTTGGAAGAAGTAGAGAGCTATGGGTGAAAACAAGAGTAGCTTACAGGGATCAGGATTTGTTTTATTATGTTGTCTTATCACATAACCGTTTCAATGTATTTAAAAAGTCATACATAGTGTCTGGTTTTACTTCTTTTGAGAGAGATGACTAAATACTTTCTTTTTCACTTAACTGTGTGATGCAGCATATTAACTAAAATGAGAAAACTTGCGAAAATACAGAGGAATGACTGAGCCAATATAAAATGAAATGAAAATCAGAATAACACCTTTATTTTTTTAGTGTCTGGGATACTTGGGATTTCATGTACAAGACAATGTGTTGGTCTTTTAAAAAGTTAATTAGGAGCCCACTAATAAGGCATCAATCTCTGGGGCTATCCCCACTTATATAGGACCTGGGTGTCTCCAGAGCCCTCAGGAGCCCCTCAGTGTGGGGTGATATCCACTTTGGTGTTCTATGAGATCCTACTGAGGTGTGCGTAAGCATTACCTCTGGGATGACCTCCCGACTCTCTTTGACGTCTCTTAGCCACGTGAACTCATTTCTCTTTACTCTTTCCCCCTTTTATTCAAGGTCTTTTTCCGATCGTGTTGCCAGTTGGCACTTGGTAGTAATCCCTTGTTGCTAGGGAGGCTCATCCCCAGGAATCATGTCCCACGTTGCGGGGAAGGTAATGCATTCATATGCTGAGATTGGCTTAAAGAGAGGCTACATTTGAGCAACAAGGAGGCTCTCAGATGGCAACCCTTAGGCACCCCATAACAGTAGGTTAAGTTTCAATTACAAGAGCAAAGACTCATAAGGCTAGTCATCAATAACAAGAACCCATCAGTGGACCATCCTCTTTTGTCAGACACTGCCTCTGCACTCAGGGGACTGCTGCTGCTCCCTTGGAGAATGCGGCAGAGCTCTCCAGGCTGGGAATTCAGATTCTCTCATTTACTGAGTGATTGTCTACCCTCTGTGACCATGCCCCATCCCTTGATCATTTGAACAATTTTATTTTTATCTTTCATGTATATTCAGATGAACTTACTCCCATGAATCCCACATCCCAGACACCCCCCACCAATGAACTTTTACAGCCCCCATTGTAACCCTTCTGTGATCCAAACCTTCCCTGAACATGAAGCCCATATAATAATGAAATACAATTAATAGGAAAAAGAAATAATAATAAGCTTAAATGCAAGAGATAAGTACAAGGAAGCTCAGAAGAA
>JAQZBX010102564.1:0-11146 GCA_029593785.1 Cabassous unicinctus | reverse complement strand
GACTATTGAGGGGCCTTTGATTCCATTCCTGAAATTATCAGTTAACTCTGAGTGTGGGCAAAAATACATAACCTCTTTCAGTTTGCTTATCTCTAAAC
Organism: Cabassous unicinctus; assembly: GCA_029593785.1. Classification (NCBI taxonomy): domain Eukaryota; kingdom Metazoa; phylum Chordata; class Mammalia; order Cingulata; family Chlamyphoridae; genus Cabassous; species Cabassous unicinctus. The sequence goes on along the minus strand of JAQZBX010102564.1, from coordinate 11,048 downwards.
CCAAGCTTTTAAAATCCTTCCAGATTTGCAATTGTATCATCCAAATATCAGCTTTCCTGGAGCTGAAAGAGTTCTATAAATTAGTCATCCAGTTCTGGAAGAGCCAGGGAACATATCGTGAGCAGAGTGGACTTGGACCTGTCTTGAAGGAGATGCTTTATTAGTCACTAGCATTGTTTTATAATATTTTTGCATCTGACTTATAAATTTATGTAGAGTTATTTAATCCCTTGAAAAAGACTGGGGTCATTACTAGATTATTATTATTTATTTATTAGGGAATTCTTAAATATGATGGCCACTCTGATTCATATTTTAGATCCATCTAGAGTTCTCTCTTTTGATACCCTAATTCTGTTTCCTATTATATTTGTATTTGTATTTTTGTTTTTTTTTAATCCCAGTTATATTCTCCTCTAGAATAAGGGCTTATCAAAAGAATTCATAGGGTGGTAGAATAAACCTAGGCTTCAAACCAGCCAAATCTATATTCAAACCTTGGGTCTGCTAGTGTCTAGCTATGTAAATTTTCATAAATTACTTATCTTCCTCTTGCCTCAGTTTCCTACTTATATATTTGCTTTCTGATGAGTATTTTGTTTACTTGGATTTTGTATGTGCCCATTGTTAGATCAGATTTATTCCAATTGGGATTTTACTTCCATCTTTGAAATTATTTTATGCATAGGCAAAGATGTGTTCAAAGGCACAATGTGTAAGAGACTTTGTATTCTAAAATAATTTGTGTGTAAAGATATTGAGAGAAGAAAATAAAGGAAAGAATAGAAAAGTTTCATGAACTTCTGTCCTTCTCATGGATTGATGGCAACTTTCAGATAATTTCTGCAATTATGGTTTATGTTTTCTTGGCATTTACTGTATATAAATGTTGTGTTATTATCTAAAGTTGATGAGGGCAGATTCTGTGCCAAGTACATAGCATATGTGGTCAACGAATGGATGTGCTTCTTTGTATTGATGACATAGAAAATTTAATTTTGTTGAATATTTTGTTTCCTAGTTGTTACAAGAAATAGCCCTCAGAAGTAAGCCTATAAATGAACAATATCAAGGACTTGAGAGATTCTTTATTTTTGATAAAAATGAAAGACTCAACTTACTTCCTTCTCATAGCTTAGAATGCATCTCTTCCAGTACTAGGATTACATTTGCAGGTAAATTCAGATATGAAAGCAGATGGCCTGTGGACCAACCTAACAGATTTCTAACACATTTTTTTACAGTAATCCATCCTCATCTCAGGACATACTGGACAATTACGGTCAATAAACAAAATTATTTTCTTCTTGTCCAACTGAAAGTATTAGCCCTGTGTGAGTGGCCATACATTTATATTTAAAGCTATTATCAGAATGTGAGAATAATGGCTTTAATGACACTAGGGAGAGATTATTTTTGGAATTTATGAGTATGAACCTTACTAAAGTATAAAATAGTAGAAACTGTTCAAATCCCTTTATCAACTTTTAAGTATTATATGATGAATCTTAATTACCATCTTTAAAACAAATCTCAAAGTCTCAGGATCTGTGAAATTTCTGAGAGGTATCTGTAATTTCCCTTTGAAAACTAGGTGTTGATGTTATCTATATTCTTAGTTTGCCTGTGTGTTCAAATGTGTTTATTCATGTGCAAGCTATATCTTATGTTATATTGTTATATACTTTTAAAAATGTTTGTTTCTGTTCAAATGTGTATGTGTATAGTATCTTTGCAATTTATTTTATTTTTTCTTTTTAATTAAGTTATGTGAATCTAATGGTTTTAATTTTATAGTTATGAGATTTTGTATTTCATAATGTAATACACATCTCACTATTATATAACATTCTTTATTTAGCTAAATATTCATATTGCCCCTACTGGGCAATAAATAAACAACCACATGGATTTACTTCCTTTTTAACTTTATATTATTTTACCATTTTCCACTTCAGGAGACAGAGAATGGTTCCCAGGCCATAGTTTAAGTGCCTATGATGATAATGAACTTGCCCTGGGTGTTATGCAGAGTGCCCAGAACCCATCGCGAAGTAGAACACAGCAAAAGATGGGTAAGATTGACTCTAACGTAGCAGTGCCATGTTAGTGGCTCACTTTTTTAGTTTGTTTTTTTGCAGGATACTTGCATTCACTTGAAAATTAGCTTCTGCAGTTACATAATTCAACCTTATTTATTTTAACTAAATATCCTGGTCTTTTCTTCAGAAAGCAGAAACCAAAGAGTAGTCATTATTCCTCTTGGTAAACATGAGTTACAATCAGTTTTTTTCTGTAACAATGTATTAGGGAATAATATTTTTAAAATGTAGCTCAGTATATGGTGTATTTTGAACAATCCTGATAAAATATATGCGCAGTTTCATCATACTCTCAGGAAGCAGTGTATTTATACCAAATTCTGCTTCCTTTTCTACTTAGTTCATATTATGATCAGACTTACACATTTGTCAAATAAATGGTTTAGGTTAAGATTGCTGCTTGTAGCTCTGTTTGAGACTGTTCAGTTCTGTATGTGTTAACTCTGGGATCTTGATTTCATTCAGATCATTAGCTTCATTCTCTAACCAAAATAATTGCAAGATTTTCCATAGGGTAACTCTTTTGACCTGTGGAATGCTCATTGTAATGTGGTGAGTATATGCATAGAATTTTGACAGCAGTGATAGCAGCGGTGTTATTAGTCATTACTGTTATGCTAAAGTAAAGTACATGCTAAAGTAGGTTTGCTTTATGCTGAATAGCATATGAAGTTGCAGTAGATAACTAATGAATTAAGGCAATTTACCTCACACATGTGTTTTATATGTTGGCATTGTGTTAGGTCCTGGGGATAAAGCGATGTAAGTCATGTTTCCTGATCTTAGGGAGTTCATGGTTTAGGAGGAAGAGTTGACAAGTTGAGCTGTTTTCCTGGTTTAAAGGTCATCTTCAAGGCAGTAATTTAATTACATAAGATTTTTCCATGTATGTAAGATTTATACATCTCTCTTGCCCTAAACCCTATGATTAAAATTCTCTGGCTATCTTAGATCCTTTCCACATGCATTTATGTTGAGAATCTGTCAGATACATTCTTAGTTTTAGTGGAAAAGCCATCCATTTATGATAAATGCTTTTTTCCCCTCTATAATTAGGTGCCTGTTTTCACATGAAAGTCTAGAGCAGCTTCAAAAATGCTGGTTGCTTCCATCTGAGGCAGCCAGAAATAACTTTTAAGTCACTGTATATTGATGAAAACAAATTCACATGCATGCTATGAGAATCTTAGACAAATCTTTATAAATAAGTAGCCAAATGCATTTAAATGTCAATTTGAGGAAATAGTTGAAATCAGTAGTTATTATAAAAAAACATTTGTTGGAGCACCATTAGGACAGGTACTGCCAGATATTGGTGTTACAAAGTAAACCTTCATCTCCGTTGTCCAGGCTTTTAGACCCCAGTGCAGATGTCCTCAAAGGGCAGTGTGAACATAATCACCTGGGAAACCTGTTGTAATGAAGATTCCTTCACTCTTAGAGATTCTGATTAATTAAGGCAGAAGGACAGCCCAATAACTCGCACTTATCAACAACTCTGTATTATTCTGACGCAGATAACTCCAAAATCATACTTGAGAAAAATTGCTCTTCAGATATACAGACACATAAATTACACCATACAGAAGTTTTATAAAAGGACTGTGAGTAACATGGTTTTGGAGACTGATAGGTAATTATTAGCAATATATGCAATCAGTTAAAATAGAGTCATTTAGGAATCAAAATGATAAAAGAATTACTTTGCCATTGAAAAGTGTAGATATGGACACGTTAGCACCTAGGTGATATTTCAACCAAGTCTTAAAGAATTAATCTGATTTTACCAATTAGGAAAGGAGAGGAATGACTTTCTGAGCTGAGTAGTGGCATGAAATGAAATAAAACTTTTCTGGCTATGCTACAGGTTATAGAAATCTTATATTGTGAACTGATACCAGAATACAAAGGAATTCCCACTTCCTTAAGATTTTAAAATTTGTGAATGTAAAAATATGGTAGTTATGAATTAACTGTGTGTTTAGCAGCAAGTACTTATGACTAAGTTATCATTGATTTCCCTCTCCCCCACCACCGTCAAAACCTACGCCTTCCTCAACCCATCTTTCTGTGTCTGTAAATGGCAGCATTATCCAACATGATTAAGTGTGAAACCCAAGAGTCATCTTGAATCTTTCACCCACCATATCTTACTCATCCCCAGATCCTGCTGATTTCAAAATCTATCCCAAATCCAACTAGTTCTTTCTTTACTGCACCATCCTGAGTCCAAACCAGTAGTTCATCATCTCTCACTTGTCTCTCAATTTCACTTTTGCCCCTTACAAAAAACCATGTTTTTATGATTAATTTCCATCAAATTCTACTGTTTATCACCAGTAAATGAATTGTTTATATATGTAGTCAGGGAGTGAATCATATTTTCTCTAATCTCAAATCATAAATTATACCATGTCAGTTTACTGCTTAAAAGCATTCCATAGCTTTCTCTAGCATATGGAAAAGTTATATACTTTACTGTGCCTCACACAGCACTCCCTGAACTGGCCTTCCCCATCTGCCCTAACCTCAGCTTCTCCCTCATTGTGACTTGCTTTCTGCTCTTTGACAGGCCGCACTTTTACTCACTTCTTAGCCTTAGAATTTGCTCTTCCTTCTGATCCAGGATGCTGTGCAGCCTCCCGCTCCATCTCTACACCCTTCATCAGAAGGTTGGTTCCATTATTCAATCACAGTCTGGATGCCACTTCCTTAGGGAGGCCTTCTAAGACCACCCTCTCTAATCTTGCTCTGTTTAGTCCTTCTATCACATTTACCTTCTTTTGTCTTCCTCATAGCACCTATCACAATAGTATAGTATCTTCTTTGTTTGCTTGTTTATTTTGTCTCCTGCTCCACATATCCTCATACCCTTGATTGGAAAGAAAGCAAGTACCTAGCCTGTCCTGTTCATTGATGCATTCTGAGTGATAGAATAGGGCAGCACATTGTAAGGACTCAGAAAGTGTTTCCTGAATGAGTGAGGCAGGTTGGTAGGGCTATGTGCTAGTCTGGAGTGCCTCTTGAGTGTAGGGGCAATAACTCATTCACTTTTCAATAACCTAATCCTGACACTGTGCCTGACAGTTTTAGGAATTTTAAAGTTCTTATAATTGATTTGGATTGGATATCACTTAAAGCTTCTCCGAGTTGGAGGGAATTTAAGATATCATCCAGTCCAACTCCTTAACTTTACAGGTGAGGTAAGAATTGACATGCCTCAGGTCAAAAGCTGATTTCTTATGCAGTGAGTCTAGACAATAAAACTCTTGCTTCTCAGCCTAGCATTCTTTCAACTAAGTCATGCTGCTAAATGAAATTTCCATATATGTTTCAAGAACACTTAGAAAATACATTTTTATTTTTTGTCTAAATTCTCAGCAATTCACAGAGTGAATAAGAACATCATTAGATAATAACGGTTTGCATCTTTTATTAAGGATTAAAATATTGGTTCTCTTGATCAGAATGTTGCTTGGTATTAAAACAGTCCATAAAGCATGCTGCTATGTTTATTTTTCTTCAAATTTTGATGTTTTTATTTAGAAAAGCGATGATAAGTATTGTTGTATTAAATACTATTTAGAGAGTGATTCAGGTTTTTCATACCTTTATCAGCATTCTTGTGTCCATTAATATAACACAAAGTCACCAATATATTTTATCTTCCTGATAGTTTGGCATGGTTTCATTAGTAATAATAGAACATATATTCTTTAGCTAATAGCAAGGGTAATTTTTTAAATACTTAGAGTATTGCCATAATCAATATTAATCAATAATTTCCTAAGATTACATTTACAGTGATGATGCAAGTTACTCTAAAAATAAGTTCTCATATTTATAATCTATAAACTAGATTTTAAAAAAAAATTATGTAATGACCTCCTCATTTGTGGCATTTTTCACTAATGCCAGGATTAACTGTGTGTCCAATCTTAATCCTAGCAATAATATTAGCAAGCATCTACAGTAAACATTAGAGGGAATGCCATACTGACTTAAATGAACAATAAATAAAAATCTAGGACCAGATTGGGCCCTCTTCTGTTTATTTCTATATTTGAGTTACTTTAAATGAAACTTTTAATATATTTCCAGTAAGAAAGATGATCTTTCTCCTTGCTGTGTGCTAAGCATAAGTCTGACCTATCCTCTGTGCATTTTCTTTTGCCAGTTGCGATCAATTAATCTCAAATACTATGGCAACAAGCTGTTATAAGAGTTCAGCAAGTGTTTGTACTTTCCTGTATTTTCCGAACAGTGTCTATGTTATGTTGAATTTTTCTCACTTCCTGTTTGTCATAATTGGCAGAATTCCAGTCTTTCTTTTTCTTGCTAATAAGATCTTCCTTTTTTATTTCAATGAAGAGTTCTACATCTTGACTGAGACATAGCACAATATCTTTTTTTTATTTTTTATTTTATTTTATTTATTTATTTATCCCCCCCTTGCTGCTTGTGCTTGCTGTGTATTTCTCCATGTCTGCTTATCTCCCCCTTGCTGTGAGGTCCCGCTGCATCAGCCCACCGCGCTGCACGGGCTGGCCTGCCCTCACAAGGCCAGGTTCGCTTCCCGGGACCTCCCATTTGGTAAACGGGAGCTCTATCGATTGAGCCACACCCGCTTCCCACAATATCTTTTTAAACAGATACAGAGCATGGTTTTCTCCAAAGATCTAGAGATTTAGATTTATATAGTTCATTTACTGTTAAACTGGCTTATATGTACTGCTACTCTTGCTATTACTGCTAGTGATTCATTACATAGAAATGGTAACTTATTACTTACACAGCTCATTATCTATTTTGTCCTGTTTAATCCAACAATATTCTGAGCATGACATATAAGTCATTGTTCCAACTTTTAGAAGAAAGAATGGGGATTCCAAGAGTTAAGTGGTTCACCATGGTATGTGATAAAATCGGAGTAGAGTTTTCTGATGTCATTCATTCATCTTTTCACAACTTTGATCTCCTTATCTTATTATAGAAATATTTTATTGTTTTTCTTGATGGCTATAACTGTTGTTTCTTTATATATTACAGATAATAGGGGAAAGTATTTCCAAATTCTGGTCACAAAAATAATTATTGGGACATTTATATTTATTTTTCTCAAAACATAGGTACATTTTCTCAGTTATTTTTCTTCAGAATTGTCTGTGAGCACAAACACAAAAAATCAGAATTTCTTTTGAATTTAGTTGTGGCTTCATTCCAACAAAAATTGTTTTAAAAATTGATTTCTGAAATGTTCATTGAAATTGGTGCCATTTGGGATTTAGTCTCTTTTAATTGCTTAAATAATTACATACTGCTTTAAGATTCTTTTTAAGGTATTAGTTACATTCAAAGTAACTTAAAAGATCTAAGTTTTTTTTAAAAAGTTAAGTTAAAAAAGAAAAGGGAAACTCAATAATCATTAAATGTTTAATATACAGCAACTCCATGTAATCACTGTTCTGAAATTTATATTTTCCTTTGAGTCAATATAGTAAGAATAATATTATATGGCAAATCATGTTTTTAATGGCAATGACACTGACACTACTTTAAAGAATCCAATATTTTATACAAAGCCAGTGTGTATTAAGGGAATGCAAAGTCATCTTCTCATATAAATTGTTTATATTGAATATAAGTAATTTATATAAATCACAACAGTGATTCAATACATTAAAAAATTTCCCTGTGCCATGAGAATTTCTAAATTTGTACCTTGAAAATTCTCTTGATCTTTATTAAATAATCTTTTGTAAGCAAAACCAAACTATAAATTATGTGGTTAGTGTAAGATTTGAAGGGATTTTTTTTCTACTAGGAAAGGTACACACATGTTCAAGTAACCAATTAAATGAATGTTTGAAATAAATTCAAGAAAAACATGGTGATTGCCCTGGTGTAACAAAGTAATAATTTGACTTATCTCTGTGCTTCTGTAACTTTTCCACTAAACTTCTCTGTAAGGAAAAGAGTAAACTCATATTTAGGAAGAGAAGAGATGTGATCTCATTTTTTAATTAGGAAAGTTGTGTGTTCACAGAAAAATCATGCATAAAATACAGGATTCCCTTATACCACCCTATTATTAACACCATGCATTTGTGTGGTACATTTCATGAAAGCACATTTTATAATTGTACTATAACTATAGTCCATGGTTTAACTTAAGGTTCACTGTGTTGTACAGTTCCATGGATTTTATTATTATTATTCTAGTAACATATATACAACCTAAAATTTCCTGTAACTACATTCACATATATAATTCAGTGCTGTTAATTGCACTTATGGTAATGTGCTACCATCACCACCATCCATTTCCAAAACTTTACAATTAACCTAAATAGAAATGTTGTACAAATTAAGCATTAACTCTCCAATCTCTACTTCCAACCCAGTCCCTGGTACCAATATTCTAATTCTAACTCTATGAGTTTGCTTATTCAAATTATTTCATAACAATGAGATCAACAATATTTGTTCTTTTGTGTCTGGCTTATTTCACTCAGCATAATATCTTGAAGGTTCACCCATGTTTTTTAATGTAACAGTACTTCATTCCTCTTTACAGCTGAATAATTTTCTCTTATATGAATATACACAGTTTGTTTATCCATTCTTCAGTTGATGAACAATCGGGTTGCTTTCATCTTTTATATTGTGAATTACACCACTATGAACATCAGCATGCAAATTTCTGTTTGAGTCCCAGCTTTCAATTTCACTTGGTATATATCTAGTAGAGGGGTTGCCGGGTCATATATTAATTCTATACTTAGTTTCTTGAGGAGCTACCGAACTGTCTTCCAAAGCAACTGCACCATTTTACATACCCACCAGCAATGAATGAGGGTTCCTATTTCTCCACAAAAGAAAATTAGTAATTTTCTTTTTGTAATAGTAGATATTCTAGTGAGTGTGAAATGGTATGTCATTGCAGTTTTGATTTTAATTTCCCTAATAGCTAGTGAGTTGAACATCTTTTTCATGTGCTTTTTAGGCATTTTTGTATATCCTCTTTGGAAAAATGCCTATTAAAATCTTTTGCTCATTTTTAAATTGGTTTGCTTGGCTTTTTATTGTTGATTTTTATGGTTTCTTTGTTGTATATTATGGATATTAAACCATTATTGGATATGTGATTTCCAAATATTTTCTCCCATTGAGTAAGCAGTCTTTTCACTTTTTGTAATAAAGTCCTTTGCTTCACAACATTTTAAATTTTGTGGCAGTCCCATTTATCTGTTTTCTTTTTTTGTTGTTGCTTGTGCTTTGGGTGGAAAGTGTAAGAATCCATTGCCTAACACAAGATCCTGAAGATTCTTCCTCACATTTTCTTCTAGGAGTTTTACAGTTCTGGTTCTTATGTTTTGGTCTTTGATACAATTTGAGTTAAATTTTGTATATGTTGCGAGATAGGGGACCTTTTTTATTCTTTTGCATATGGATATCCAATTCTCCCAGCACCATTTTTTGAAGAGACTATTCTTTCCCAATTGAGTGAACTTGGCAGCCTTGTCAAAATCAGTTGGCTATAATTGCAAGGGTCAATTTCTGAACTCTCAGTTAAATTCCATTGGTCTATATATCCATCCTTGTGCCAGTACCATGTTGTATTGACCACTGTAGGCTTGTAATTAGCTTTAAATTTAAGAAATGTGAATCCCAACTTTGTTCTTCTTTTTCAAGATCTTTGTTGGGCCCCCTACCTTTCCAAATAAACTAGATAGTTGGCTTTATTTCTCCACAGTAGGCTGTTGGAATTTTGTTTGGGATTGGGATGAATCTGTGAATCATTTTGGGTAGAATCCACATTTTAATGATAATCCATGAACATGGAAGGTCCTTCCATTTATTTCGGTCTTCTTTAATTTCTTTAAGCAATGTTTTATAGTTGTCTGTGTTCAAGTCCTTTACATCCTTGGTTAAATTTACTCCTAGGTATTTGATTATTTTAGCTCCTATTTTAAGTAGATTTTTTTTCTTGATTTCCTCCAGTTGCTCATTATTTGTGTATAGAAACACTGCTGATTTTTGCAGGTTGATCTTGTACCCCGCCACTTTGCCTTGAATTTGTTTATTAACTCTAGTAACTTTGTTGCAGATTTTTTGAGACTTTCTATATACAGGATTACGCCCTCTAGTCCTGGGCTTCTCTTTGTTATGGGTGTTTTTGATTACTGAATCAGTCTCTGTACTAGTTACTCATTTGTGGAGATCTATTTCTTTTTTGAGGCTGTGTAGGTAGTCTGTGATTTCCTAGGCATTTGTCCATTTCATCTAGGTTATCTAATGTGGTGGTGTACTGTTGTTCATATTATCCCGTTAGTCCTTTCATATTTCTGTGGGGTAGATAGCGATATTTCCCTTTTTATTTCTGATTTTAGTTATTTTTGTCCTCTCCCTTTTATTTCTTTGTCAGTCTAGCTAGAGGTTAGTCAATTATATTGGTCTTTTCAAAGAACCTACTTTTGGTTTTGTTGATTATTTCTATTGTGTTTTGTTTTTGTTTTTTTCTATTATCTTTATCTCCTTTCTAATCTTTATTTCCTTACTTCTCCCCACTTGGAGTTTAATTTCTCTTCTTTTTCTAGTTCTTCCAGTTTTGAGGTTAGGTCTCTGATTTGAAATCTTTCTTCTCTTTTAATTTATAGCATTCAGAGCTATAAATTTCCCTCTCAGCACTGCCATTGCTATATCCCATAAATTTTGGTATGTTATATTTCCATATTTATTCACCTCAAGATATTTCCCAATTTTCTTTGTGATTTCCTCTTTAACCCATTGCTTAAGTATGCATTAATTTCCACATATTTTTAAATTTCCCATTTTTCTCTCTGTTATTGGTTTCTAGCTTCTCTCATTGTGGTTGAAGAAGATAATTGTATGATTTCAATATTTTTTAACTTATTGAGACTTGTTTTGTGACCCAACATATGG
>JAQZBX010102563.1:0-11146 GCA_029593785.1 Cabassous unicinctus | reverse complement strand
CCTAAAAAAAAAAAAGAAAAAGAAAAGAAAAGAAATAGTTAGGCATATATTTTACAAAATAAGAGGAAGACCATTTAGTAAAATCCAAAAAGTATTGCTGAAGAAAATTAAAGGTAGATCTATATACCATGTTAATAGATTGTTAGAGTTAATATTGTTAAGATATTTCAATCCTTCCCCGAAGTGATCTCTATATTAAATGCAATACCAACAAAAACTCAAGTGGACTTAAATGTTACTTTGTACATTGAAACACTGATATTAAAATTTATGTGAATCTGCCCAGGACCTGGAATAACTAAAACAATTTTAGAATTAATTGGAATATTTTCACTACCTGATTTCAATATTCATTATAAAGTTGCAGTAAACATACAACATGTTATTGGTGTAAGGATAGACCTATAGAACAATGGAACAGAATATAAAGTCCAGAAGCAGAGCTACGTATATTTGGTCAACTAATTTTCAACAAAGGTCCTTTGGTAATCCAATGGTGAAAGTAGAGTCTTTTTCATAAATGGTTCTGAAAGAACTGGATATCCATATGGTAAAGAAATGATCCTTTATTTTTACCTCAAATCATGCAAAAATTTACCTGAAATGAATTATGGGCCTAAATGTATGACTAAAGTTATAAAACTTCTAGAAGAAAATGTAAGATAAAAAAATCTTCATCCTTCATAAACCTGTGGTAGGCAAACATATCTTAGTAAACAAAATGCACAAAGTCTAGGTGGAAAAATGTATACAGTTCACACACACACAAAATTCTGTTCTGGCACCATTAAGAAATAAAATGGCAACTCACAAATTAGGAGAAACCATAAACACACACACACACACACACACACACACACACACACAGCTGATAGAAGATTATATCCGGAAAATATACAGAACATTTGCAACTTAATAGTAAGAAGATAAACCACCCAATTTAAATTATGGCCAAAAATTTGAACAAACACTTCACCAAACAAGAAATATAAACAGCTAATAAGCACATGAAATGTGCTCAACATTATTTGTGATTAGGGAAATGAAAATTAAAACCAAAATGAAATATCACTGTACAAATATTAGAGTGACTAAAAGTAAAAAAAAAAACAAAAACAAGAAATACCAAGTTTAAGAGAGGCTATAATGCAGTTCGAACTCTTATGCATTGCAGCGGGGAATGTGAAATGGTACAACCACTATGAAAAACACTTGTAGTGTTTTAATAAAGTTAAGCAAAAATTTATAATATGATCCAGCATTTTTACTCCTAGGCATTCACTTAAAAAATAATACACATATCCATACAAAGACCTACACAAATGTTCATAGCACATTTATTCTTGAGAGCAAAAATCTGGAAACAAAGTATGTGTCCATCAAAAGGTGAATGACTAAACAAAGTTTGTTATGTAATTACAATGGAGTACTACTCAGTAATAAAAATAAATTAGCTACTGACATAGACAACAGCATGGATGAATTTTTAAAACATTATGCTCAGTGATAGACAACAGACACAAAAAATTTCCTAATGTTGTATTCCATTTATCTGAAATTCTATAAAATACAAAAGCATCTGTAGTGAATGAAAACAGGTCAGTGGTTGTCTGGGAGTGGGAATAGTGTGACAATTTATTGGAAAGAGGCACAAAACACCTTCTTGGACTGATATAAATGTTCTGCATCTTGATTTATGATGATGGTTACATGGGTGTCAAAAATTGTCAAAATGCATCAAAACGTATATTTCAAATATGGGTCCTTTTTAATTTATAGATTATACCTCAAGAATGATTTTCTTTAAAAAATTTATACATATCTTAGCTAGAACTCTGGGGTAATATCAATCAGGGTTTGAATCTCAGCTCCACCATTAACTTTGGGAAAGTTAATTATTCCCTCTGAACTTTAGTTTTCTCATATGCAAAGCAGGGTTAATTATAGATTCTAAGACATAGGATTAATGGGAGGAATTAATTGAAACAGTGCATGGAAAGTACATGCTATATTGACAGGGAGATACAATATATATGTGTTCAGTATATGATATATCATGGAAGTATTAGATGTATCCCTAAGCTACCTTCCAACAAATGTATAATAAGTTTAGTTCAGTATCTCAAATTCATGGTTGGGTAAACCTAGATGACACTCTAGGGCTTTGCGTGTATTTTAAGAACATTTAATATCATTTAAGAGACATGTCAGAGACATCCTAGGGAATCTCTCTCAGCAGCTCCTTAGAGCCACATATTACTTTTGTTCACAAAAGGAACATGGCTGTGATGAGATAGGAATAACTTACCCAATTGTAGCAGAGTTAAACACAAGGTTAATAACTATCTGCTAGGAAGATACAGTCCTTGGATATAGGAAAATAAAGGTAAGTATAATCAAAGAGCCTGCCCACAAGAATCAGATACCCAGAAATAAATAGGTGGACTATCGTGAATTAAAAAAATCAAGAAATTGGCTTATAAATTCTTAATGACTGACAGAATAAACTGAAAAAATAATGCAGCCTCTAAAGTGCTTAATAGGCCTGCAGAGAAATTCGTATATTAGAGTGAAGTGACTTTAACCAAATGGTGTTTTCCTGCATGTTTAATTTTGAGTGCAGACATTGAAAAATACTTATTTTACCTCTCCAGAGTAAGAACTGGAAAGATACTGTTTATATTTGGATGGCTTTTATTTATGTACATTCACTTCAAACATCCATTGGCTTTTGCAGTTGAGAAGTAGGCTATTTTCTCCACACTTCAGTGCTATTTTTTAGTTTATTGTGTTTATTTTTTATTTTTTATTTTTTTAGAAGGTACCAGGTATTGAATCCAGGACCTCATACATGGGAAGCAGGCGCTCAACCCCTTGAGCTACATCTACTCCCTGGTTTATTGATTATTGAACCTAATTCTATCTTTATTTAAAGTGATTATTATATAATAATTATATTTATTATTATATAAATATATTTCTCGATAGAAATATACATAAACTTGATTGTAAAATATTTTAAAATTCTAGTTACATTTTCAAAGTAAAAACATAATGATAGTTTTTCTCTGATGTGAGAAAGTCATTATAGCTCCAAGAAGTATTTATGGCTTCTAATATTAAAACTTATAAGTCAATCACTTTTTAAGTGAATGGACAGATTTCTGAGTTCTCCTTACGTGGAATGGTTGAATTCTATTCATTCCATGAGAGAAAAATGTTTAGGATTCCCCATGTTATAGCCAAAGTAGGTACTAACATTTCCTTAAAACATAGGCTTATAGAGAGATGTGTGCATATTGTGTTTGACTACTTTTAACTAAGTACAGCCTAAGAGATTATATATAAATGAAAGTCTGCTCCTGATGATAAATGAGTAATAAAATTTTGTCATGACTTAATGAAAGTACACAAGGAATAAACTTTCTTTTTCATCTATTTGATACTTTAAAATGACTTTACATAGATTATTGTTTTCCCCATGCACACTGTTTCAAACTATGTTAGTAACACAATCCTACCTAAGATAAGAATAAATGCTTTTTGTTTCTTTTATGATTCTAAAACATTGATTAACAATATTTAAGGCATTAATTGCACAATGGAATATATTTAAAATCAGAGAGATGTGTTGAAAGAAACACATTAGTGAGATGTAAAAAGTTGTTAGAAAACAAAGGAAAGGAGAACTGCTATAATAAAAATGAGTGTCAAAGGCCAGGGAAACTGGGAAGAGCAAAGACATGCTGAAATGAAGCTGTCTGATACTTGAGAATAATTAGACTCTATTTTATGGCCTCCTCTAGATTTAATGTTGGATATTTGGTTCATTTGTTTTGTTTTTTGGGACTCTGACATCAACTTATATAATTATTTATCCAATTCAGATGTCTTATAGTTTCTGAACACTAAAAATATCTGATTCTCTTTGCATTGATGGATGATTTTGTATGAGAAGAAAAAATAACTTTTCTCTAGGATTTTTCTTCTGACTTAGAATTTCTATGGTGTTTTTTCCCTTAGATTCTAATAAAATGAAATGTCTGAAATTAGACTAAATAGTCTTACATTTATATATTTATATTCAGTTTTTAAAAATATTTATAGACTAAATATTCCTTTATATAAAAGTTTAAAACTTTAAAAGATGGATGAAATTGAGTTTCAATAGCAAGCACTTATTTACTCAACAAATAATGAGCCACAAATATCTAAGAGGTACTATGGTAGCACTGGGAATATCTTATGGAGGAACCAAAGGATCACTTAAGTAGCAAAACTTATTTGGAATGGCTATCAGAATTTTTTTCAGAGTGTTAAGGGAAATTAATTTAGGATTTTTTCTCTGAAAAATTACTACATTGAAGCTACTTCATTTGATCAAGTCGTTGATAGAAATGTTAAAATATATGCTCATAAATAAAGATAAATCGTTTTATGAAAAAATCATACTAAAATTATTCTAATCCCAGAATGATAAATGATATTAAAATAGTTAAAAATTTACAGTTATAAAAATGATATACAAATTTTAGGTTGTATTTCATAATGGTTACAGTTGTTAAAACTGTTCTAATTTCTGACACTAGGGAAAATATCATTGCAAATTAAAATATATGAAGCACTGAGTTTTTAGTTATTTATTTCTGGAAAAGTTGGTACTCCATATAGAATACTGTATATTATTTTTCTCCCGCTAACACTGATTTTTTTTTTCCTGAGAAATCTTGGATGCTTTCATCACAACTCTTGGACTTGTAACCCTTTCAGACATATAAAATAAGAGAACACACTTGGGGAAAAAAAGAATTTCTCCAAACTCCCTAATGTTTCACATATTGGGTTACAAAGTATGTATGTGTGCTCTTTAACTTCCTTTTCTGGGAAACAAGGTATGAAGTAAGCAGGATGATTTTACTCTGAATTTATGTTACAAGAATCTAATCATTGTGGTAAATTGTTAATGACTAATAGCTCTTCTAACCTGGTTTGTGTCTGTACAGCCACAGGATCAGATTAAGTTCACTGAAAATTTCATGGTTTTAGTATTGAATATGAAAGCTGGCAGTGAAATATAGATATTTTGAATGCCACTTTTGGATTGAGGAAAATGCACATCATAAGAAACCTCCTGTCTTTAATTTCTAATTCATTCCACACCACCAGTGCATACATATTTTTCATGTTTCTCATAGCTTTTCTATTTAGAGAAGAAACGTTGGGGTTAAAAATTAAAGATCTTTCCTAGAAATAGTGTGCTTGAAGGAAATCATTAGAGATTTGCTGGACAATTCTGACTCATGACAAGGGATGATCTTGACAGGAATATGATGACCTACCCTCCAAAAGCATATTTAATAAGAAAAATGTGTGCTTGATATCCAGGGAGAACATGCAGAATTAGGAGTTATACATTTGAGCAAGTCTGCTAATGTCCCTTTTTGGGACAAACTAAGACATCTTAACTACCATAATTTTTGAAGCATCCTAAACTATAGCTACACGTTTATTGAATTTGGCAGGAGCTCTAAATTTAGATTCACATCCTACAGTGATTCTAACAACAGACTTCAGTATAAATTTTTATTGCTTGAAATCTTAGAATTGCTCTCCTGGCATTTATGCATTGATTATTTGGACTTAGTGGCTCTGACCTATGCAGAAAAGGATTTCAGGGGATTGAATATCTGCTTAAGGAGAATAGTCTTGGTCTTTTAGCTAAAAATCGAAACAGTGACTTCCAGTCCCATAGTGATTTGATTTAGAGTCCACTGCAGAAAAGGGCATTTACTCTACTTTTCATATTAATTCTTAGAAAACATATTAGTCTATTACACAGCTTCCCATAAAATTGATTGTCCTGCACAATTTAAGAAACTGATTATTTTGCTGGACAATTTCAAATAATCATTTGACCATTCAATTAACATAAATTTTAATCTCTTTATGAGTCAGCAATTTCTTTTTGTTTAACAATAGATTCCTGAAGACCTGCCATTTGTTTAATCTATTAATTACATCCTTTGCTGTTGAAAAATGGTGGCTATTTTATTTCCTTAAATTTCATTGTTCAGACAGATTCCTTTGATATTATTCCTAATTTTTGCTTGAGTACTGAATCCCCTTACAGAGAATCTGTCTAAATAAATAGTGTTGCAGTGGGTTGAAAGTGGTTCAGTTACAGTTTTGACTACAAAGATGCCATCACTTTGAATCAGTAGAAGACTTTTACAAGTTGCAAATGTTTTCTGACTTCCTTCTGACTCATTAAAACTTTTGTGAATCTCGCCAGATGTTTCTTACCCAAAGGAACATTCAGTGCTTGAAAATATGACAAAAAGTGATTCAATGAAGTATTTGCCTTGGGAGAACTATGGAGTACTTTCTTACTTTTTCAATTAGAGTACTTTTTGGTTATCATCCACTTTTTCAGTTTACACAGGAATCATAATCACTTATTTTTACATCACATATATTTATTAGATTAGTACTTTTATAAACTAGTTAGTAAGTAATTTAGTAAGTTAGTAATATTCCAGCACCTATTCATTAAGGTAAATTATAAACTAGCAATTTACTTATCATACACATAAAGAGAGAATTTCTTTAAACTGTCAAAATTACTTAATGGGAAATTTTCAGCCAGTGCTATACAAAGAATAAAGCATTTTTGATTTCTGTTTAGATTGTTAGAGATTATTTTATAAATCTCAAGAGACTACATATAATAAATGTTCCAATAACAGTTTATCTTTACCAGGGCAATAAAACAGTAGACACAAGTAAAATAAATGAAATTGTTAATTATGGAATTAATCTCACAAGAATAATTGCATAATATAGAATAATATATAATACTAAGGGCTTAGGCTAAAAGACAGAAAGTCTTGAACTACTTTATTATAACTGTGCAAAAAACATATAATCTGCCCCCCAGAAAGTTATAAATATATGCAGCTATAGCAGTTATCTATAGAGTTGACTAGAGTTGGAGGGTCTAAGATAGTCTTACATACTGGAAGTTGGTGTTGGCTATTAAGTAGGTTATCCCAGTTCTCCTTCAATGGCCTCATATCCTTCAGTAACCTGTGCTTTTTCACAGCTTGTTGGTTTCATGGTTCACAAACAGCAATAGTGGAATTTGCATCACTGCTTAAGAATGTAAGCCCTAAAATATGAAACTTGCATAATGTTATTGTTCCAAATTCTATTGGTCAAAGCAAATCATGAGGCCAGCCCAGATAAGAGAGTGGAGAATTATACAGATAAACTGTGTGATTTTGCAATGATTTAGATCAATATGATATTGAGATTTTCTCTAATAACTCCAATTAAAAATGATCAGAATGACCCAGTGGGTGAAGTAGACTTGAAAGCAAAAAGAGGAAAAAGCTATTCTTAAGGATAGATTTGGAGAGGCTAACACTAAGCATCTAATGTAGGCAGGGGATCATAACATAGGGAGAAGGTAATTAATGGAATGCATGGAATGATATTATTAAGCAAGTACATGGCATAGTCTGATCAAAGATGACGTTTATTATACCTGAAAGAGATGGAGATAGTTCATAAGCTATGGATCGGGGTTTGAAATTGAGTTGGATGGGAGAAAAAAATTCACATTCCTTTGTGTTACCAGCTCTCCGATGGCAATAGTTTAAAAGTTTTGGACTAATAATGAGCATGGTGAGTGATTCCCCAGAGCTATTTAAACTGATTTTGGAGCTTATATATCCTTATAGGTACCATATTACATTATAATTAGAGCTTAAGATATCTAGTCATTATCAACATAAACTTTAAGTAACAAATTTAGACTAAGAATTAGGTTTGGAACATAGCAAACACTCAAGAACTACATTTGTATATTTGTATAATCTTAAGAAGCCATTTAGTATGACAAAGTAATCCAAGAATAAATAAAAAGTGTTGTACACACTTATCCTGGGAATATAAGATTTGTTTAGGGAGCTGATGTGGCTCAGTGGTTGAGTGCTGGCTTCCCACTGGGTTCAATCCCCAGGCCAGTACCTAAAAAAAAATAAATTAAATTAAAAAACAAAAAATGAAAAAGATTTGTTAATACCCAAACACAATTTATGTAATACATCATAAAGACAAAAATAGCCTGATTGTCTAAATAGATGTGGAAAAAGCGTTTGACAAAAAAACAACACTCATTCATGAGAAAAACTCTCAATAAACTCAACCTAATAAAGGCATTCTATGAAAAGCCTATTGGTAATATCATTTTGAATGATGAAAGACTGGATGTGGTACCTCTAAAATCAGGGACAAGACAATGATGTCTACACTCTTACCACTTCTATTCAACATTGGTCTGGAGGTTCCAGATGAAACCAGGCAAGAAAAAGAAATATCTAGATTGGAAAATAAAAGATATACTTGTCTTTATTCATGACATAATCTTATATGTAAAAATCCCAAAGAACCCCCACAAAATAAATTAGAAGTAATAAAAACATTCAGGAAGTTCACAGGATGCAAGATCTGTATATTCAGAAATCAATTGTTTTTCCAAATACAGGGAATAAACCGAAAATGAAATTAAGAATACAATTCCATGTATAGTAGCATCAAAAAAGAATAAAATATCCAGGAATAAATTTCACAAATGAACTACAAGACTAGTACACTGAAATTTAAAAGAGATAATTGAAAAAAATTAAAGAAGACCTTGATAAATGGAAATGCAACTCATGTTCATGGTTTGGAAGACTTAACATTATTAATTTAGGAATTCTCCCTAAATTCATTAATAGATTTAATGTAATCCCTACAAAATGTCCAGGAGGCTATTTTAATTTATTTTATTATTTTATTTTGCAGAATTTGACAAGCTGATCTTAATTTTAGGAAATACTAAAGACCTAAAATTGCCAAAGCAAATTTTAGAAAATAAGAACAAGTTTGGAGGACTGTCACTTCCTAATTTCAAAGCTTATACTAAATCTATAGTTTTCAAATAACTGGTACTGGCATAAGGATAGACATATAGATCAACAGAATTGATAGTCCACAAATAAACCTTAACATTTATGATCAAGTGATTCTCTTTTTTTGTGTTTTTCAGGTTGCATCACATGTTTTTTAAAAAATTTTTTTATAGTTTTCTTTTTATTCATTTTCTTTTTTTAATTAATTTTTTTAATTTTTAAAGAAACTTTAGATTATACAAATGTTGTGGTATAGCCATACTATTGCATACTACTTAGCACTAAAAAGGAACAACTACTGGTAAGTGGAAAAATGGATCAATCTCAAAAACATGCCAAATGAAAGAAGCTGGCCTCAAAGAGATCACATACTATCTGGTTCCATTTATATGAAACTAGATGGGGTGATGGGAAATTCTAAATTAACTGGTGGTTATGTGGGTATATATGTCAAAACTCTGAACTGCACACTCAATTAGATGCATGTAAAAATTGTAAATGATTTTAAAATGTAAATAATACTTCAAAGTTAAAAAAATATATATATATATAGGTGATTCCCATATGCCTCACTCCCTCCCCCTCCCACACTTTCCCACAATAACAATATCCTTCATTAGTGTGGTACATTTGTTATAATTGATGAACACCTATTGAAGCATTGCTACTAACCATGGACTGTTGTTTACATTATAGTTTACACTCTGTCCCACATAATTTTGTAGATTATGACAAAATATATAATGGTCTGTATTCATCATTGCAATGTCATGCAGAACAATTCCAGTGTCCCCCAAATGCCCCCATGTTACACCTATTTTTCCCTCTCCCTCCCCTCAGAACCTCTGGTGGCCACTGCCTTTATATCAATGATAAAAGTTCTTCCATTGCTAGACTAATAAGTCTACTTTAGTCCATTGCTCATTCCCCAATCCTGATGATTTTGGGATGGTGATGTCCACTCTGCTTCTAATTGAGAGGGGTCTTAGATTTCATGGGGCTGATGGGTGGAACTGTCTTGCTTGCAGTTGTAGATATTCTCTGTTTCTTGAGATGGATGTAGTCCATTATCATCCTTTTGTTAGTTATCCTGGGTAAGTCCAATGAACTGGAGAGCAGGTGTTCCAATTCTGCTGAAATTCAGGGCTCAACTGTCACATGAACGGACCAAAGATTTAAGTCTCTGGTACATATATTTATCATATATAGTGCTAATTATAGGTTCATATAAAAGGGGCAGAAGAGCCATGTGTAGGGAAATTATAAATGAGTCTAACTCTGTTACACTGGGGAACATAAATTCTAAAGTAAGCCCCACTGACAGGGTCCTGAATTCCTGAGCTGTTTGTACTGCTTATAGTGTCTGGATGTCTCTAGAGCCCTCAGGAGCCCTGCTGTTTGAGGCACTGTTTACTGTGGCAGTCAAAGAGATCCTGCTGAGACATGCATAAGACTTCCCAACTTGTTTTGAAATCTCTTAGCCATAAAAACTTATCTGTATTTACCATTTCCCCCTTTGGTCAAGGTCTTTTTCCAGATGTATTGCTAGTTGGCACTAGGTATTAATCCCTCGGTGCCAGGGAGGCTCATGCCTGGGAGTCATGTCCCATGCCAGGGGGAAGGAAGTGTGTTTATATGCTGAGTTTGGCTCAGAGAGAGGCCTCATTTGAGCAACAAGGAGGCTTTCAAGAGGTAACTCTTATGCAATATAAAGTACTAAGCTAAGTTTCAATTTCAAAAGAAAAGGTTCATAAGTACAATCATCAATATCAAGGGCCTGGTATAATGGTCTGTCTTCCATCACTGGGCATTGCTGCTGTACTCAGGGGATTCTTGCTGTCTTAATAGAGAATGTAGCAGAACACCCCAGGATGGGAATTTAATATTCTTTCAGTTATTGTGTGGATCTCTTCCCACCGAGACATTGCCCCATGAACACTTGGACATACTCATGTGCCTTAGAGGCACGCCCCGGGTGAACACCTCCCCATGTTTCCCTCCATCACTGACACCCCACACCAGAGATCCTCCCCTGCCACAGTTGCAACCCTTATGTGATCCTAAACCTCTCCAAAAATGAAGCCAACAAAATAACCAAATAACATTAATCAGAAAATGAAATAATAAAAATAGTTTAAAAAATAACAAAATACAAAGAAAATTTTTAAAAATTTGAAATAATTAAAAAA
>JAQZBX010102562.1:0-11145 GCA_029593785.1 Cabassous unicinctus | reverse complement strand
ATTTTCAGGACTTGGAATTGTCCTGAATGATATTACAATGACAGATACAGGCCATTATATCTACTGCCATAACCTACAGAATTGAATGGGAAAGAGTGTAAACTACAATGTAAATTATAATCCATTCTTACTGGCAATGCTCCAAAATGTGTTCATCCATTTCAATGAATTCAACTCACTAATGAAAGAAGTTGTTAATATGGGGGAAAATGGGAGATGTGGGCAGTGGATCATATGCGTATCCCATATATTTTTTATTTAGCATTTTGTGTATTCTATGTGTCTTTTAAAAATAAAAAAATAGATTTAAAAAATTAAAGGGCTAACAAAATAAAATGGACAATTAAGTTTAGCTTTCATATAAAGGATAAATAAAATTATTAAATTAACTGAATTCAAACAAAATTAAACTTCATATTAAATTTATTTGATTACATTCCTATTGACTCATCAATGTACAAAAATTATTAAAGCTGAATCAATTGATACAGTGACCCCTCTTTATCTGCCTATCAGTAGTAGGCAGAGTGTGGAATAAGTACTTTAATTTGATGCACATCTCAATTTTGGCTGTATAGCTAAAATCAAGTTGAACCTGGGACTCTGCCCAGGTTTAGTTTGCATACAGTATATGTGGTTTACCATAAACGGATCCCTTCATAGACAGTGTCACCAGGCACTCCTGTATAGAAATTAATGATGCTAAGAAGTGAGAAAATGATGTGGAAGTGACAATGAAGGCCTTTTTTTTGTGACAAACACACGTTCTTATTCTTCATAACATAGTTCAGCAAATGCTGGCTGGAGCACACTTCATCTCCCTCTTCCCCTGAGATCCCAGGAACTTCCATTGCACCCTAAGTATTGCCTGGCTGTCATCAGTGACACATCTTCCCAAGTCATTTCAAACAGTTTTCCTACAATGCCTTCACTTCCTTGTCTCGTTATTCCTTAGAGAAAAAGCATCCCCTTATGCACTGTCAAATGGTAACATTTTTCCCTTCCACAAGTCACACAAAACAGGACTTCAAGGAATGTAGCTATTCTCTCTCTTTGAAGCTTCCATCAATTTCTGCCCCTTCTCTCTGAAAACCATCAAATAAATTTGAAGCAAATGCCTGATGTGCCATCATCTAACAGTCCCCAGTCAATTTGAAGCATAGGAATTTTGAAAAGTGACCAAGCACTATGTAGGATGACAGTTTTGTTTGAGGATTTTGAGAAGCCAGTGAGCCTACTGTGTTAAATGTGAGAAGAATTAGCAATATAGTCCTCAGTAGAGTGAAAGTATTCAAAACAACTGGTGAGAGGTGAAGGTTTTAAAAAGAAACTAGAGGCATGGTCATGAAAGAATGCTTATGTCAAGTTATGGTTGGACTAGAGTACACCCTAAATTGAAATCCTTTACTGGGAGTGGTAGGAAAATATTGAAACATAAATGGATAAAATGCAAGAGTAAACATGAAGTTTTGACAGAGGTACCATGTTCAGAGAGAGAGCATACTCTGTCCTAAATTGAGTAAGTACAATTGCATGGAGGGAGGATCTTATAGATGAATATTGGGAAATGGGAAAATTTAAGCCTTTAGACAAGGTAGGAAAGAAAGATGAGGACTTAAGGCAAAAATTCAAATAATAAAAATTTCTGTAAATGTGACTAGTTCATGTTCACTGGAACATGAAAAGTAAAGGTAATCAGATTTTGTTAAATTTGTTTATAAATCTGGGAAATGTAATTCAGCAATAGTCTTGCATACTAAGAACAGTGTTCCAGAAAAAATAAGGGGGAACAAGTAAAAAATGCATTTATGTGAGGATAATTTAGAAGCAGAGATTTCTGGAGCATTGAAATATTGTAGCATGAGGGGTTTCTATCTTTTAAAAATGATTGCATAGCATTTTGAAGAAAACAAACTGGAATTATGACCTGGAAATTTTTCATCTAAAAAAAATGTAATGGATAGAATACAATTATCACCTATCAATCTTCTGCCTGTTCTCTTCCTAGATCAACTAATTTGAATAATCTGATAAATTATTATTTATTAATAAATCACAACAATAAATTCTTATAATAAAAAAATATAAAATTCTGCAATGACTCTCTATATATAGTTTCTCAATTGAACCCTACATTTGAAAATCAAAAAATTACTTTTAAATATTCACCTTTTCCAAAGTAAAGGCCCTGAAATAAGAATTTAATAATGGCAGTTCAATTATATAAGTGAAACCTCATTTAAAATTATTTTAAATAGTGTAATATACAAACTTAATATTGAACATTGATAAGTAATTTGACTTTTGCACTAAAAAATATATCTGAATATATGTGTTAGAATTTGATTCACCATTTATATTTTTGAAGAGATTTCCTAAATATATTCAGGGAGGGAGTCATCTCATTCCTTCAGTGGGGCCTTGGGAAAGCTAAACCAGAATCAATGCTTTGTGGTTGGGAAGAGGGAGTTTCTTTTGGATGGCTTTTACTTCAGTGGAGAAATGAAAAATTTGTATGGGATCTGAGTCCGACTGTAGAGGACGATCAACTGGGGAGAACAGAGTGGGTATTGAGAAACCCCTACCTCTAAAGGAGAAAGCATACCACATTGGGTCAGTAAAAGAAGCCAGGGAGGTAGGAAAGAAACCAGAAATTAATGGAGTCATGAAAGCCAAGGCAAGAAAATGTTGCCAGAGAGAGGAAATGGGTGGCAGCATCGAGGTCAGCTCTGAGGTTACAGAAGAGGAGGGCTGTAAAGGGCCCATTTTAACAACTGGGAGATGGCTGGAGGCCCTAGCCAGAGAGGTGGTGGAGTGGTGGGCACAGAGCTGGATGGGAGACATGGAGCCCTGAGAAGGGGTTGGAAGGTGCAGATGGTGCAGGCAGGGGAATTGGTGGAGGATTTTGGTGTTAGGGTGAAGGGGCCTATAGGTATTTCAAAAGGTATGGGGCTCCAGGGAGGCTTGTTTTAAGAACAATGGAAAAATCTAGTAGAGGTTAAAAGTGCAGAAGAGAGAAGTCAATGCAAGGCCTTTCAAAGGCAGCAGAACTGGGCCATCCCATGGTGAATAATTTGAATTAGAAAAGTTCATTTTAATATTTTAAAACTTGTCCCTCACCCAGAGTGTCTGCCACTAAAACATTGAGCAATTATGAAAGAAGCTTTTCATCTCTTTACAAACCAGTGACCACCCGGTATTGTCTGTGTAAACATACTCTGTGGAGTCTTAGTTGCTGTAGGTTCATTATCAAACTCTCCTGAAAGTGTCAGCTGCTAGGACTGCTAGATCCCAGCCATTACTCTCCCCCTTGAGAAGTCTAAAAAGTTCCTAGAGCAAGCTGTCTGTCCTTACCAGTGACTCCAGCAGCATCCTACTGTCCTCCATTGGGATTCTGTAACATTTGGTTAATGTCTATCTGGGCACTTGGCTTTGTTGTATTTCAACTTTGTTCTAATGCCCAACTCACTAGACCCAGGGCTTGGCAAAATTTTCTATAAAGGGTCAGAGAGTAAATGTTTTCTTTTTAGTGAGGGATTACAAATTTTAGTGTAAAAATTGCTAGTATATTTATACTAAATATTTCTATTTAAAAAAGAATATCAATGATATTGTTTATATTAATTTGACTAACAAAAACTGAGAAGTAATCTAAATTCCACAAATAAAAGTCAGACAACTAACATTTTAAATATACTATTGAAATTTTATACATCAAAAAACAATTATGTAGAGTAGCAGATGTAGCTCAAGTGGTTGAGCCCCTGCTTCCCATTTACAAAGTCCTGGGTTCAATCCCTTGTACCTCCTAAAAACAAACAAATGAAACAACCAGCTCTCATTGGAGAGTGGCTGTAGTTCAGTGTTTGGGCACCTGTTTCCTGTGTAAGAGGTCCTGGATTCAGTCTCCAAGTACCTCCTAACAACAACAACAAAAACAATTATCCAAAGACTTTTGGGGGATACCAAGAATATTATCTTCTCAGTTGAGTTGTGTGATAGGACTTGGCATCAATCCTTTGTTTTTCCTTCAGATGGCTCTCTCTATGTCCATGTGCTCTTTTAATGTTGGTACCACCATTTGTGCATTTATGTGTCTGCTTATAAACCTGTTTACCTGCCTGAATTGTAGGAGGGATTGGAGATTTTTCAGTGATACACTGAATGTATAGCCTAATTCCTACTAAAGCAGATTCAGTGGTCTAAGGAATCATTTGAAGTTTTAAAATGCACAGACTGGTATTGGCCTGGTTTAGGTTATATTTGGCAAATTCATCTTTCAAAAATTCTAGACAGTTACCTTGTTGCAGCTAATGGAAAGAAACCCATGTGGCACTCTTGAGGGTACAGATGGGCAAACTTTTATTTTGTGCAGGCCCAGAGGAGAATTCAGTCTCCAAATTCTGAGCCCTGTTTCTTGATTTTCATAAGTTTATATAGGAACACTAAGAGGGCAAATTCCTAAGCAAGTAGGCAGGCAGGGTTACAAAAGCAGAGGAGTGAGGTTAGCTAGTCTTAATAAAAGCAGAGGGCCCTTAGGGAGGAAAAGAGTCATGATCTGTTTAGAGTAGTAAATTTCAATTCAAAGGGGTAGGTGGGGAGTGCTTATCTTCCTGACATGGATTACATGGAGAAAGGGGGAGAGGAAGAGAGAAAGGGATTGAGGGAAGTTTATTTTCCTAAAGCTGTGGGTTTCTGCCAAGGGGGGTTAGGGTCCCAGCACTTCCCTTATCATTCCCCTTTTTGATGCCTTTATCATTCTTTATATGGCATCATCTGCTAACATGGGGATTTTTCTATAGTCCCCAAGGGCTGATATTTAACACGAGGCATTATTTGGTGTTTTAATGTGTTTAAGCAGGAAGTGATGTATTGTTTTTGGTACCATAGAATACATGGCCCAAAATTAAGAGGAAAAAGACTGAGGCTATTACTGGCATAAATGGCAAAGTCTAGGAGAAGAGATACTTGAAGTAGTTTCCATTGGCAGTTGCCTGGTATACACGGCTTAAATGGTCTTTGGCTCATTCTTTTAGTAGGGCCACTTTGTCCCTAACTATTCCTGAGGAGTTTGCATAAAACAGCATTCTTCCCCCAGGGCCTGGCAGATCTCCCCTGAGCTTGCAGTGAGCAAGTCTAATCCTCACCTGTTTTGTAAAACCACTTCTGCCAATGAGTCTATCTGGTCTTACAACCCGTTGAGAGCCCCAAGATTTCTTTGAGGTCATTTGATGTTTCCCTTGCTAGTGTTTGTAAGCCCTCCTGACCAACTGCGAGTGAGACCCCTGCTACTGCTGTGCTCCTGACTACTCCTAGTTCTAAGAATATTGTAATTGCCTGTATTCCTCATTTGGCTTGGGAGAGCTCTCCAGGAAATTCATCTCCATACACCAAGAACAATGGCACTGGCCAAGCCAGGTAGCAGATGACTGGGCCATCATGGGGTAGGCACCAGTACGTGTTGGTGTCACATATCCAGATGGTAGAGTTTGCAGCACATCGGTCAGGCTCATTCAGTGGGTGGGTGGTGTTACAGTTGTCTGTTCCAAGAGGGAGGATGGTTGAAGGGGACCTGGTAGTTATGTTTTTACAGTTAGCCAGTTTTCCTGGGGGTTCAGTTATGCAGACTGGGTGGGGTCTGGTTCCCACCAAAGAGCTGTCATAGGTCAGAAGGGTTACATTCCATTGGAAAGCTATGGAGAATATGGTTAGACTGGAGGAAGTGCATAACCAGCAGGAGGCACTTAGGAGTTGGTGGAAATTTCAAACCTGGTTCAAAAGAATATTGTGGGGGGATGTTCTTACTTTGGCTTTTAGTGTCTGGGTGGATTTACTGATATTTTCCATCAGGGTTTTCTCTGGGGATTGGGTTCCTGGTATCAGTTGGACCAATATGAGTTCCCCTGAGTCTGGCCCCGATGGGTCGTATATTCCAATTCCTAGTTTTAGTCCTATTTCGGCCTTTAAAAGGGTATTTTCTGATCCAGTGATTACTTTTAAAAAGGTGACTTTTATGGGGTCACAGGTTTCTATGCCACACATTGCCAGGCTGGGGATTTTCTGTAGGAGATATGGGGAAGTTGGTGGGACCCCCTTCCAGGGAGTGGTGGCACCTACCAGCAAGCTCTAAGAGTGGCAGAATCCTCTGCCCTTTGAGGGGGGTCTCAACAGAGGTATTTGTCCTAACTCCCATAGTTGTGACCCCTATACCATCTCCTGGGGACAGGTATGGGGACATGGGGATATGGGGCAACCAGCAAGGTGAAAGGAGCATGATCTTGGATTGCCCTGCAAGTGTCAAATATTACAGAGGCTGAAGTTGCACCTGCTGAGAATGGGACTGAAACATTCAGCATGGATTGTTTGCCCCAGTTTTGACTAACTTGCAGCTGCCACAGATTTTGGGGGTGGATATTGGCTCCTAGGGAGAGGGCAATGAAGGAAAGGACAAGCAAGTAAAGGCACAGAAGCATCCTATCATACACCAGTAAGCAATTGCAATTAGGGCTCTATTTGCAGCAGTGCAGTCTGCAGGGGCCATAGCAGTGAGTCCAGCTCCAAATACCAAGGTGAGCAGGCCATATAAGCACAGGATCCACCAGGAGCAGAGGTCTATTCAGCAGGCATTTGATGAGGTCAGTGCTCGGGGATCCCAGGTGATTCGCACTCTCAAGGGGTGGCAGGGTATGGGTTGGGCAGTCCAGCTGTCCTGCTCTTTATTGGGGTGTGCCTTCTTGACCCTAGAATGATGGATCCAAGAGACGATATCTGCAACTTTAAGAGCAGTGGGAGTTACAAGGATCACAGTATGTGGATCTGTCCAGGAAGGCTGAAGGGGTTCTTTTCTCCAGTCTTTGACCAAGACTAGGTGCCCTGGTTGGTGGGGGTGCACCGGGTGCCCCAGGGGGATGAGATTCCAGGACAAGACTGTTTTATTTATATTGGCTAGATCTTTCCCATCTGGTGGAAAATGGAATCTAGGCAAGCCTCCTGGAGTAGTTTGAGATTTCTTTTGAAAGCCTGGATAATTAGGGGTGGCTGCCCAAATAGAGTTTCAAAGGATGAATAGCCTATGGGTCCTGGGGTGCACCTAACTCAGAGAAGGGTCAAGGGAAGTAAGTCTATCGAGATGAGACCAGTTTCCTGGCAGAATTTGGCTAGGGTGACTTTGAGGGTTCGATTTATGTGTTCAACTTTCCTTGAACTCTGGGGCCTGTATGTGGTATGGAGTTTCCACTTGATTTCTATCATTTTTGCTAGCTCTTGGACTACGGCAGCCACAAAGGTCAGGCCATTGTCACTTCCAACTGACAGTGGCAGCCCATGTCATGGAATGATTTCTCTAAGTAAAGCCTTAGTCACTTCTCTTGCCTTTTCGGTGCAAGTGGGAAAATCTTCAACCCAACCTGAAAAGGTGCATATCATCACCAACAGATATTTGTACCCCTGACTTGGTTTCACTTCTGTGAAGTTTAATGTGATATGTTCAAAGGGGGCTGTCCCCATGTGCTGGACACCTCCTGGAGCATTGGAGCCCTGCAAAGGGTTGTTTTTGGCACAAATTTGGCACTGGCTGCTGATGGTGGCACAGAGAGCAGTTAGCCAGACTATGTAGTATTGTCTCCTGATTAAGACTTCTAGTGCAGTTTTCCCTAGGTGGATGAGTTTGTGGTATCATGGGATGAGGGCATGAGTGGTTCCTTTTGATACAGAAATCCAGTCATCCAGGAGCAGCCAAGCTCCTTCTGGGGTTCGGCTTCCCCCTTCTCTTTTAGCCCACTCCTGTTCTTCCTGTGTATACCTTAGTTGATTACACTCTTGTCCTAAGAGGGACAGCTGTGGTGTTGATTCCAGGACTCATATTCCATGGGTTCATTCAGCTGCTTGCCGAGCTGCTTTGTCAGCTTGCCTGTTTCCTTAAGCAACCATATCCATTCCTTTCTGATGTCCCCGGCAATGGATGATGGCAACTTTGTCTAGTTTCTAGATTTCTTCTAACATTTGGAGGATTTATTCTTTGTTTTTGATTTCCTTTCCCCCTGCGGTTCGGAGACCTCTTTCTTTATAAATTGCCTTGTGGATATGAACGGGAGCAAATGCATACTTAGAGTCAGTGTAATTGTTTACTGCTTTCCCAGCAGCAAGCTACAGGGCTCGGACTAGCAGCCAGAGTTCTGCTGGTTGTGCAGACCATCCCCGCAGTAGAGACGTTACTTCCACCACCTGTTTGGTAGTGGTGACTGCATATACAGCAAGGTTTTCCCCATTTTTAACAAGACTGCTCCCTTCTGTAAATAGTGTCTGGTCTGAGGAAGGGAATGGTTTGTCTTGGAGGTTGGGGTGACTGGCATAAGCTTTTTTATTCACTATGATATGGTCATGTTCAGGAGCTGCTTCCTCACTTGGCAAAAAGGTGGCAGGTTTTAGGCTGCACACTTTCTATTGTCATTCGGGGGTTTTCATAGAGTAAACCTTGGTAATGTGTGAGCTGGGGATTCAATATCCACTGATGCCCATGTGAGTTCATTAGGGCAGTGACTGTGTGTGGCACCATAACATAAATTGCCTGTCCAAGAGTTAATTTGTTGGCTTCTTTGATGAGGGTTATGGTTACTGCCAGGGCTTTCAGTCAGGGCAGCCACCCTTCAGCCAAGGAGTACAGCTGCTTGGAGAGGTAAGTGATGGGTCTTTGCCAGGGGCTGCCTGTTCGTGTGAGATCCCCCAATTCTACTTTGTTCTTTTCATACACAAACAGGTTAAAATTTTGAGTTACATCTGGGAGCCCCAAGACAGGGGCTTGGCCGAGTTGTCTTTTGATGTTTTGAAAGGTGCCCTGTTGAGATTCTCCCCAGGCAAGATGCTCTTTTTCTGGACCCACCAAAACTTCATAAAGGGGCTTGGCCTTGACTGCAAACCCAGGAATCCAGATGCGGCAGAACCCTGCAGCCCTGAGGAACTCGCGAAGCATTCTTTTTGTGGTGGTTATAGGGATGGTGCATATCACTTTCTTTCATTCAGGTCTGAGTGTCTGGTGCCCTTGTGTGATGCTGAATCTCAGGTACTTGACCTGCTGTTTACAGATCTGGGTCTTTCTCCAAGACACTTTGTACCCAGTCTGTATTAGAAGTTGTAGGATAGTCTGGGTCCATCTCCAGCAGTCCTCTTCCATTTCACTGGCAAGAAGGAGGTCATCTACACATTGTAAGAGGGCACACCTGCAGTCTGCCCAGAGGTAGGTGACCAAATTGCTGTCAAGGCTTCCGTGTAATGGGTAGGGGAGTTTTTGAAACCCTGCATGAGCCAGGTCCAAGTTAGCTGAGTTTTCTGCCGGGTTTTGGGAACTTCCCTTTCAAAGGCAAACAGAGGCTGTCTCAGCAGGGCCAGCCACAGGAGAAGAAGGCATCTTTCAGGTCCAGGCAAGTGAACCAGGTAGCTTCAGATGGTAGCTGTCCTAACAAAGTGTACAGGTTGGGAAAAACTTGATGTAAGGTGAGAGTGGTGTTATTAATGGCTCATAAATCCTGTACTTGTTTATATCCAGGCACATCTGGTTTTTTTTACTGGTAATGATGGGGTGTTCCAGGGTGACTGACATTCAATTAGAATTCTTTCTTTCTTTAGGTGATCCATGATTTTGACTATGCTCAATTGTGCTTCCTGGGGATTGATAGTGCCTCTGCCAGACCAGGACTGCTCCAAGCTTCAGGTTGATGATGATGGGTGCATGGTTCTGTGCCATTCCTGGTGGGGCTTTTCTGCCCAAACCTGGGGGGAAAGTTCCAGCAGTTTTTCCAGATTCTGACATGAACTTTCTTCCACATGAAGTCTCCATTCTTTGCTTTGGGGTTCAGTGACATGGAGAGTGAGGCCGGTCCCGAGGCTTAAGCTTGCTGGCCCTTCAGGTTTGAAGGTTATCTGGTCTCCCAGTTTGGTTAAGAGATCACTACCAAGCAGGGGAACTGGACATTCAAGCGGGTACAGAAATTCATGCATCACTTCGAGGCTACCAATCTGGCAAGCTCTTGACTGGCAAAAAGGCCCTTGGCTTGAATGGTGCCCAGTCACTCCTATGATATTAGCATTTTTTCTGCTAAAGGGGGTGATAGGGGTTGTGACCACAGAATGTTCAGTGTCAGTGTCCACCATGAAAGTTACTGATTTACCCCGACTTGTAGTTTGACCATGGGTTCTTGGGGGCCAAGTTCCATTTAACCCTGTCACCCTTATTCAGGGTTGAGCCCTGCCAGCCAAACCAGATGGTCTTGGGGCTCAGGTTGGTATTTCCCTTTAGGGGTGTTCCCTCTATGTGCCTGAGTCTTTTGGGAGCACTCATTTTTCCAGTGTCCTCTTTCTTTGCAGTAGGCACATTGGTCTCTCATCAGAGGCACCCTTCTGGTGCTTGTCCCCCATTTTGAGGTGGCCCTTCTTTTCTGGTGGGGTCAGGATTTCCCAAGGCTGCTGCCAGTAGGGAGTCCTGATGTTTTATTTGCTTCTTCACTTCTTGTTCAGTTGCTTCATCTCAATTGATGAATACTTTGTTGGCGACTTCCAGGAGTTGAGAGATGTTCATGCCCGTGAACCCTTTTAAATTTTGGAGCTTTCTTTAAATGTCCATTGCTGCCTGTGCAACAAAGGTGGCATTCACCATCCTCTGGTTGTCCAGAGCTTCTGGGTCAAAAGGAGTGTAGCTTCTGAAGACCTTGCAAAGCTTTTCATAGAAATCTCCTAGAGACTCATTGGGTTTTTGAGTAACTAAAGTCATCTTTGTCATGATTGTGGGTCGTTTTTGCCCCTTCTTCAACCCCTTGGAGGAGTGCTTTCTGATACTGCTGGAGTGCAGCCTGTTGCTGATCAGTTTGAAGTCCCAGTTCAGCTAGGCTTCTGGTGCCACTTCTCCTGCCTAATCTTTGAGTTTAAGATGCCAGTAGGGGCCTGCTCCCGCAGCCACTTTTGGGCTTCCATCAGAATCTGTCGTCTCTCCTCTGTATTAAACAAAGTCAAGAGGAGTTGGCAGCAATCATCCCAAGTAGGACAATAGGATTGGAAAATGTATTCCATGATATCAATAAGGGCCTGGGGCTTTTATGAGTAGGAGGGGGTGTGGTGCTTCCAGTTTAAGAGGTCTGTAGTTGTGAAAGGCTCATA
>JAQZBX010102561.1:0-11145 GCA_029593785.1 Cabassous unicinctus | reverse complement strand
CCTGTGGAACCTGGACTTGTGCATCCCCATGGTTGAATGAAAGACTCATAAAATCTTATATTATTGATAGATTTCTCCTGTTGATTCTGTTTCCCGAGAAAACCCTGACTAATACAGTCATTATTTCTTTAAATATTCCTTCTTATGCTTTTCTATTCTTGTTATGGTACTCTATATAATATAAGTAAATATAAAGCTGAATATAAATGCTAACAATTGCTACTATTTCTCATTCTATGACCCACCATATGTTGAAAAATATTATCTGAATAAACTATATGTTCCAGGTATTATGTTATGCCCTGGGGATACAATTTTGTGGACAAACACACACAGTTCTTGTCTTTATGCATATGCCAAGGTCAGTAAAGTGGTAGATATAGAATCAAATATTCACAACAACAAATTTTAAATATTGATTTTGCCAAATGATCCAAAAGTAAAGTTGCATTGGGGAGGGAAATCAGCAAATTCATGGCTGAGAGAAAGATAATTTAGTTGAAATATGAAAAATTAACAAGTTATTAACATCAAAGTTCAATATAACATCATTTCATGTGGACTTTAAGACAGGAAATCATTGTAAACTGCTAGTTCTCACCATTGGGATTCTATTTTTAGGGAAAAAAATGGATGAGGTATGATAGTCAAATTTCATGCATGTTAACTTGGTATCTATTTTGTCTTGTATTTTGAACATGTTATAAGCCAGATATTGTTAGATATAATAGAGTGCATCTTTTTTCTAGTGCTATCCTCTTCCTTTCCCACAGGAAGATTATTTGGTTAATTTGGAAGAAAAATGAAACTGATAAAATATGGGACCAATTTGATTGAAACTTTACCTTAAGAATTTGCAAACCTTATATGAATGTTCAAAGCCCTTAGAAATGAAACTGGAATGCTGCATATTTTGTAATTATTGTTACTGTTGGATATTTAGAAATACATTTGAAATAGTATTTTCTTTATTCCATAAGAATAATCTCAGAAGCTCCTAATCAGGAAAGTAAATTTTAAGATACTGTGGCTTCAAGTATTTTAACGTCTTTATAAGAAAACCTGTTGTCCATGTTATAGTCAAAGTTGTGTCTTTGAAAAATGTATCTGCTGATGTTTTAGAAGAATTTTGAGTGTATATTTAAACCACACTCTGCTATCAAACTTGTGCCTGTTCCATTAAAGATTTATGTGTCTTCCTTGCATAACTGATTAGAAACTGAGGTCCTGAAAATTGTTAGATTGGGTAACAACTCACACGTAAGAAGTAACTTTGTTTACTTTGTTTAGATGAGATTGATCTGCTGAAGTCATAGGACAAGCGTCTTTGCTGGGAATATATTAACGTTCACTGAGAGAAAAGTAAATTTCCATTCTTAAGGAATATTCAAATAATCAAATCTTAGAACGAAAATTATAAAAGCAAAAAATTGGGATAAATATGTGTGTGGGGAGTTTATGGGAATTCCCTATAGTCTCAGTGTCATTTTTCTGTAAATATAAAGCTAACTTCTCCAAAATAAAGTGTAATATTACAAAAACATTTTAAGCACAATAAATAAAGCTGAAGCAAATGTAAGTTGAGCTGATGTTAGATCATTTCTCTGGAATGTATTCCTTAGTGTAAATTTAGGAATGATAATAGATGCAAGGCCATTTCTCATAGATAGAAGATAAAAGCAGCAGTAGGAACTGACAGAGAATACAATATCATAGATATCATAGACCTGTACATAGAAGGAAGTTTTAAGCAGTTCTTCATGCCAGCGGTTCTTAACAAGGGGTCTGTGAGCATGAAATGAAATTCAAATAAACATTGTTCTTGTGGGGATGTGTTGGTGTAGGTATGATATATTAATTAAATAATACACAGTATATTGTGGACTTAGTAAGGGGATCGTGGTTTTCACCTGACTGGCAAAGGGGTCCATGGATCAAAAAAGATTAAGAACCCCTGTTTTATGCTATATTTTTATTATTCCAGAGCATTAATTACACATGCAATATATAGTGCCATATTATCTCAATATATTTTTTGGGAGTTTCAGAATAGAATTGAATCAATTACTATGATTGGAGAATGGAGAGGAAATAATGGAATAAAAATATAAGGTGTTGATTCAAAAGACACGCACAGAGGATGAATCTGAGGGTGTGAATACAAATAAATAATTTTTTGGAGGTCTTTCATCAGGGATTCCAGAAGAGTAATTGACTTCATAATGGAAACAGAACTTACAATATAAAATATGAGGTTATATAGAGCCAAAATTATCTTTAATTGTAATGGTGACAATCAAGTTAAACAAAGGGTAGCAATACAAATATAAATTTCACACTGAACAATTAATATGGCTTAGTTTGAACATAGTCACAGATATAGCTGGCACAATTGATCTATATTTGCATAATTTTTCATTTGGGAGACTAATTAATGCTTTCTTTGGAAATAGTCTTTGATGTGTAAACAGTATGAACTAAAAACAAGACATTTTTTCCTTAGTTTCTGAACACAAAGTTATAGACTAACCCAAAATATTCTTTTCACTTTTACACAATTTTAAAAATGCACTTTACTTATTAACCAACTTCCGTAAACAACTTTTTCATTGCCTTTTAATCATTCTTATTCATCAAATGGTAGGTGAAGAGATTCAGCAAGAAATTCACAGTAGTGTAAAATATTGGCATTGTCATATTATGTTCCAAAGAACAGCTGGATCTTGGCCTCACATACATGAAGAGGATTCTCCATGGTTAGTTGACACTCCAGTTTGGTGAGAGTAACAGATGGAAAAAACATTCTGCTTCCCTTTGTCTGAACACATCTTCAGAATGGTCAACAGAATGAAAGCACAGGAGGTCAGGAATATCAGTAGAGTTCTTATCTCTGAGGCCACAAAGTAGAAGAGTAGAAGATCTTGATGTGAGTGTCACATCAAAATATGCACAGAAGAATAGGCTAAAAGTGGCCACAGTATACACTTTAACATGCAAAATCCCACCTACACAGAAAGAAATGGGTGACATATAACTGAATACAGAAGTGGGTTGTATATTACTACATAACAACCATAAGCCATTACAGCCAAGGGATAGCCTAATGTAGTCACAAAAGTAACAAAGAGAAGAATCTGTCTTGCACTTTCAAGAAGTAAAAGGGCTTTACTCACTGCCAGAAAATTGACCAACATTTGGAGGGTGGAAAAAGAAAACAGCAGTCATCCAACACTGACAATACACTCAGAAAATATTATCTGCAATTGTGGAGCCAGGACTTCGAAATGACCAATTCAACTAGTCCCAAATTTCCTTTCAGAGTAAAAAGATAAATTATTAGAAATATAATAAATAGGGAGACTTTCAGCTCAATATTATTTATGAAGCCCCTCCATATATACATGGTGACTTCAGTAACATTATTCAACTGAATATTGTTGGGCTTCCAATTTGATGGCAATCTTGATATTTCAACTTATATTTATAGATCCTCAAGACAATATCTCATGAAAAGAGATCCCAACCAATTACATTCTCATGTTTGTTTCTTGGAAAGGAAAATTATATCTTAGGCAATGATAAGCTAAGCAAGGACAAAGAATTTGGGGCCACATGGATGCACTTATCTGTATAAAATAATTTATTTCATATACTTTTGCTAAATGTGTCATGTAAAAAAAGTTGAAACCTGACAATTTACATATTTTATTTTCCAGTTAATTTTGTATTAAAAGTTTTACCACCAGTTTTCATATGGTACATCATATTAAAATTCACAACAATGAATGAATATTGCAAATTTATATCCGTAAATGTTATAGCGGAAAGTGCACTCCTGAGTATGATTCCTATTTGCTCTAATGTGCAGGAAATGCCTTTCTTTAATGGTTATAATTATAAAATGAGAGCTACCACATTCACATCACAAGATTTTAATAAATTTAAATGAGAAATAATGTGAAATTTCAATTAAAATGCTTCCATTTGACTTAAATTTGGAAATAGTTAGATTTACATGTCTGCTTGTCTCATAGGGTCTTCTTTTCACACTAAACCAGTTTGTGCCCTTTCCTGGCAAAGATCCTATACCATTTGTCCTGGAGCAATGATGAAAGAGCAGCAGAATGTGTTCTTGAGGGAGATGCAGTTTATGTGTCATCCAAAGGAGTGCAACATCTGCTTTTCATTTTTATTGCCTGAAGTACATGTTGATAAATTGCCCACTTTTGCCCCTTGCAGCTTGTTGTACTGTTATTATTTTTGTTCAAATTTTAACTTAACAAAATATATTTTATTTTTCTATTCACATGCACAGTATCCCTGAAATGTCTTTGGGTGGATTTTCAAGTCATATTTTTGTCAAGAAGAAATTGTGGCCATTTCAATAATCTAGTATAGTTGTTTATGTATTCTGTAAATTAACAACTAATAAGGACCAATAAAATTATTTCTAAAAGGTATTGCTGAAAGAATTAAACCATGATATTTGCCGCAAGTAGTTTTTCTGGAAAACAGTGTGCTATTTTTCTCTATGCAATCAGATTGTTCCTCATTCAGTGGATTGTGAAGAAAGAATACCACAAGAAAAAATTATATGAGTAATTACACACTGGTAACTGTTGTTTGTCCTTCAGTGAGCCATAGACCAAAACATTTGACCCATTCTTAATGAATTAGCAGCTTTATTTTCTTGAGTATTATAAGAGTAAAGCATTTGCTATACATTAGGCCATGATCCCTCCAGTGGTTTACAATGATTTATCTCCATGACCTAAAATACACTACTATTTATCATATTGAAATGTTCATTTGTCAAGAATAGAATGAGCAAGGAGTTCTGGGAAGATGGATGTGGTGTCAGGACTGGCAGGGCTCACCTCTCATCCAAAAGCAGTGAGAAGCATGGTAGAATCTGTTGAAACAACTGTTCTGGGGATCTGTAGACCAGGGTGATGTCGTTATTCATCTAGGAAGGAGCAGGACAGGGATATATAGAAGCTGAAGCAAAAATTATGAGT
This sequence comes from Cabassous unicinctus, assembly GCA_029593785.1. Classification (NCBI taxonomy): domain Eukaryota; kingdom Metazoa; phylum Chordata; class Mammalia; order Cingulata; family Chlamyphoridae; genus Cabassous; species Cabassous unicinctus. The sequence continues at coordinate 6,127 of JAQZBX010102561.1, read as the reverse complement.
GAACAGACCCCATGGAAAGGAATGCTGCCCATCCCCCACCCTTGGTTCAATCAGGCTTTATTCAGCACATGGTTCACTGCCTCACACTGAGAAGGGAACAGATCTTCCCTGAAAGAGGGAGACCAAGGCAGAGGACCAAGTGAGGCTCCTGATCAGTGAATTTGGAGCATGTGACTTTGCAATCATATCCTAGAAAAGTTACCATTAAGTCATTATCATCTGGTAAGAGTTGGAAAAGATATGCTTTCTATCTCTCAGGGCTGTGAGGAAAGGTTGACTGAAAAGCACCAACTGTTTGCAGTCCAGGAAAGGGAACTTCTAAGGACTTGAAAGGAAAAAAAAAGGGGGTATTTGGAATTGTCCTTATCGTTATCCCTAGAGTTCCTTGGACCTGGTCTACATAACATGAGTGGGTTTCTGGCCCATTTCGATAGCTTAAACACATCCAATTTTAAAAAGCTAAGATAAGTTGAACCAAAAATCAAAGAAGATCCATAACACAAATGCAATCAGCAATAAAATTCTAGGCAAGAAAGAGAAACTAATCATCAGGGTAAACTCACCAATACAATTAAATGCCTAGATATCAGCAAAAAATTACAAACCATACTAAAAGACAGAAAGATGTGGCCCAGTCAAAGGAACAAATTAAACTTCAGATATACAGCAGATCTAAAACAACTAATCAATAATATTCTACAAGAGACTCAATTTAGACCCAAAGATACAAATAGGCTGAAAGTGAAAGGCTGGAAAAAGATATTTCACACGAACAGTAACAAAAGAGAACAGGGCTGTTTTTTTCTAATGTCAGACAAAACAAACTTTAAATGTAAAAATGTTATAAGATATGCAGAAGGCCATTATGTATTAATAAAAGGGGCTATCCACTAGGATGAAATAAAAATCATAATTATCTATGCATTTAATGAGATTGTCCCAAAATACATGAGGCAAACTGTCAAAAGTGAAGGGACAAAGAGATGGCTCTACAATAATAGTTGAAGACTTCACTACAACACTCAGATCAATAGATAGAACAAACAAACAGAGAATCAACAAGAAAACAGATAACTTGATCCATATGATAAACAAGCTAAAACTAAAAAATATTTACAGAATATTACACCCCAAATCAGCAGGATATACATTCTTCTCAAGTGCTGATGCATTGTTCTCTAAGATAGGCCACCTGTTGGGTAACAAAACAGGTCTTAATAAATTTATAAAGATTGAAATTATACAAAACATCTTTTCTAATCATAATGGAATGAAGCTAGAAATAAATAATTGGCAGAAAGGGGAAAATTTACAAATATATGGAGGCTAACTGGCACATTCTTAAACAATCAATGGGTCAAAGAATAATTTGCAAGAGAAATCAGTAAATATCTCCAGATAAATGAAAACAAGAAAACACATTTCAAAACTCATGGGATGCACATACGCAGTGCTGAGAGGGGTATTTGGAGCCCTTAAATATCTGCATTAGAAAGGAAGAAATAGCTAAAACCAGAGACCTAAAGAATACCTGGAGGAACTACAATGAGCAGGCCTCACAAATCAATCGCAAGTAAAGAAATTGAATCAGTCAACAAATGTTGCCCAATAAAGAAAAGCCAGAAAAATTCACAGGTGAATTTCTAGAAGAATGAATACTAATCTTGCTTAAACTCTTCCAAGAAATTGAAAAGGAGGAAAAATTATCCAACACATTTACGAAGCCAGCTTCACCCTAATACCAAAACCATGTAAAACTACTGCAAGAATAGTAATTTACACACCAATCTCTCTAATGAATGTAGACACAAAAATTCTCAACAAAATACTTTCAAATCGAATCCACAACACATTAAAATAGTTTTACACCATGATCACATGGATTTTATTTCTGGTTTACAAGGGTGGTTCAACATAAGAAAATCAGTTAACATAATACACCATTTTAACAAAATCAGGGGAAAAATCACATGATCATCTCAATTGATGCAAAAAAGCCATTTGACAAAATCCAAGGTTCTTTCTTGATTAAAAAGAAAAAACACTTCAAAATATAGGTATAAAAGGGAAGTTCCTCAACATAATAAATGGAATATATGAAAATCCCACAGTCAACATCACACTCAATGTGCACAAAGGGCAAACGTTGAAAGGTTTTCCTCTAAGATCAGGAATAGGACAAAGGTGCCCATTGTCAGAGCAATTAGGCAAGAAAAAGCTAAACAAAAGGCATCCAAATTGGAAAAGAGGAAGTAAAACTTTCACTTTTCTCAGACAGATCCTATATTTAGAAAATCCAGAAATATCTACAACAAAGCTATTAGAGGGGAGCAGCTTCCCACATGGGAGGTCCTAGGTTTAGTCCCCAGTGCCTCCTAAAAAGAAAAGAAAAGAAAAGAAAACCTAAAAGAAAACCAGCAAACAAATGAAAAAAACAACTCAGGGAAGTGAATGTGATTCAGTGGTTGAGTGCTGACTTCCCACATATGAAGTCCTGGGTTGAATGCCCAGCTCCCGTACCTCAAAAAAAAATAAAATAAAATAAAATAAAGCCATCAGAGATAATAAATGAGCTCAGCTAAATGGCAGGATACAAGACAACATGCAAAAATCAGTAACATTTCTATACTTTAGTGATGAGCAAGGTGAGGAGGAAATCAAGAAAAAATTCCCATTTATAATAGTGACAATAAGACTCACTATCTAAGAATTAATTTAACCAGGAATGTAGAGGATCCATACCCAGAAAACTTCCTTGTCACCCTGTTATTCCTGGAAGTCTTATGATTCAAATGTTAATATAACTCTAAATATAACACCGGATCTCTAATTTAAATATTAAAGCATATACTCTGGTTTGAGAAACAGGCTTATAGTTTCTAAAATAATTTTGCAAGTGATGAAAAACCCTTCCTTTTTTAAAAAAATATATTTTTATTTATTTTTAAAAGATAGATTACATAAAATGTTACATAAAAAAATAAAAGGGATTCCCATATACCCCATTACCCACACCTCCCACTTTTCCCCACATTAACAAATTCTTTCATTAGTGTGGTGCATTCATTGCAATGGATGAACTCATTTTAGAGCATTGCCACTAAGCATGGATTATAGTTTACATTATAGCTTACACTCTCTCCCACTCAATTCTGTAGGTTATGGCAAGATATATAATGACCTGTCAATTTTCAGGTCAATTACAAGTCCTGAAAATGCCCCCATATTGCACCTCTTTTTCCCTTTCCCTGACTACAACACCTCCTGTGGCCACTGTCTTCACATCAATGATATAATTTCTTCCATTGCTAAAATCGCGATAAGCCTATAGTAGAATACCAGTAAGTCTACTCTAGTCCATATTTTATTCCCCAATCCTTAGGATTCTGGGATGGTGATGCCCACTCCGCCTCTAGTTGAGAGGGGGGCTTTGATCCCCTATGGCTGGTGGGTGGGACTCTCTTGCTTGGAGTTGTAGACTCTCTCAGGAGAAACCTTCCTTTTACCTATGGGACTGAACTGCTCATTTAAATAAGGCACACTATGCATATTATGCATTTGTAGTCTTCTTCTATTTTATCAAGCTCTTACTAAGTTTCACAAGGGATTCACAAGGAGAATACACCCTCTGTTCTGGGCAGAAGAGCAACAAGATGATTTTCCCATTTAGTACACATGTTAATGTTTCTGAAACATCAAACTACACGATATCAATGACTACATGAATGCAGTTTAGTCTCTTGGAAATGAAGAAGTAACAGTGGAAAATCATATGTTATAAGATTGGACAAGTAATATAATTGTACAGTATGTAATCCTAACTTGAAACTTATTAGCTATGTGCCATTAAGTTAACTTAAAACCCTGAAATCCAATTTCCTCTTCCTGGTAATATAACCTAATACTCTCAAATTTTCCATTAACATGTATTTAATGAAATAATATCAAAGCATAACCTATGCCAAAATTTATAATTTTAGCTCATTTACATTTCAAAGAGGAAATAAAAAAAGAATATTGTAAACTTAAGAAGAGTAAGTATCAACAGTAAAGTTGGGGTCACATATGATAGAACATTAGAACATCTGAAAACTGGAAGATATAAAGGTAACATGTTTTTTCTTTTGTATGGTCTTTTCTCATCCTGGCGATCCCAGATACTAATCTATAGACTGTAACTTCTATGTTAATAAGAAACTCTTGGAAAATGTTGGAAATTACATTGATGCTTTGCTGCACACTTAGCACATAGGTAATGTTGGCCATGCATCTTAATTTAAATGATGAAAGAAATAAATATGATACCATGTGGCACTCCAGCTGGAAGAAATCTATTAACTAAAAGCCATCCCAAATTGATCTATAGGTTCAAAGCAACCCAATTTAAAATTTAAGCAAGTGTAAAATTTCAGAAACTGAGAAGTTGGTTCTAGAATTTAGATGAAAATATAAAGAAATAAACTCCTCAAAACAAATATGAATCTGTACACTCAGTAGCTCTCATTTTCATCACAGAGTTGTGCGGTCATCACCTCAGTCAATTTTAGAATGATTTCACTTGGAATTTTACACTTTGAAAGGATAGTACAAAGCATGGGACTGTATAACACAGGGAATCCAGTGGTGGTGATGGACTGTGATTGTCAGTACAAATGTGAGAATGTTCTCTCATGAATGATAACAGATATATAATACTTATATAGGATATTAATGATTGGGAGGTTTGGGGGAAAAGTGATCAAGTGTGAGATATGGGCTGAGTTTAATAGTGTTGTTTTGACAATGTTCTTTCATAGTTTGTAGGATATGTTTGACAACAATGCAGGTTGGTAGTGGTGGGAAGATATATGGGAACCTTATATGATGATATGCATGTTTGTTTCATAAATTCACTAATTTTACCATAAAAATTGTTTAAACGATCATGTGTGAATGATATAATTCAATGAAATTTTATTTAAAATATTAAAAAGATGAATAAAGCTGGAGGATTCACATTATCTGATTGAAGGACTTACATTAAGTTAAAAAATCAATAGAATATAGTATTGGTGAAAAGCGAATATCTAGATAAATGGTACCAAATAAAAACTTCAGAAGTAGATTCACACATACATGGTTAATTGATTTTTGCCAAGTATTTTAAGGAGTATCAGTAGGGAAAGAAAAGTCTCTATTTTTAGGTGCTCAAAAAATTAAATAATCTTTTGCCAAAAGTGAAACATTAACTCATCATTTTCCGTATATATTAAAACTCTCTCATACTAGAACATAGGCTTTAATATGAAGCTGAATACTACAAAACTTCTAAAGTAAACATAATATGACATTTGCTGACCATGGGATAGTCCCATTTTCTAGAATAAACCCAAAATTCATGAACCATAGGAGAAAACTCAATTCAATGTGTTTCACCCTAATAAAATCTGCTTAGTAAAAGACACTGCTGAGAGAATGAGCAAACAAGTCACAGAATCTGAGAAAATATTTACTAAACAGCTATTTGACAAAGAACATGTATCCATAATATATGAATAAGTCTCAAAACTCAATAATATGTAGATAAAAGGAAACAATTGAAAATATGCAGAAATATGAATAGACGCCTCCCCAACCAAGATAACCAGGTAGTATGTAAGCCCACGAAAAGTTGCTCAATATCATTCATAATAGATAAGTACAATTTAAGACAAAAATATGATCATATACCTAAAAATAAAAATGCATAAAAATAACTGATAACACAAAGTACTTAAAAGAATGGAGAGCAGTTGAAATACTCAACCATTACTGGTAGGAACAGAAAATGATGAGCCCACTCGAGAAAACAATCTGACAGTTTCTTATGAAGTGAAATCACTTACCCTATGACCCAGAAATCTCATTTTTTGTTATTTAACCAAGAAAAATGAAAACACATGTCCACATAGAAATATATGTATGCCTAATTGTATATATCATTATTGAGACACTCATACATCCATCAGTTAATGAAGGGACAATCTAACCTTTTTACATACCTTCAAAGGAATACTAAGCAATAAAGAGAAAAAAAAATACAGATATATTCAGAATACAATCTATCTCAGACACTTTCTGAGTAAGTGGATGAAGCCAGTCTAAAGGT
>JAQZBX010102560.1:0-11144 GCA_029593785.1 Cabassous unicinctus | reverse complement strand
TTGCCGTTTTTGTTTCTAGAGACTGCCTGCATTCCTTGTCTCATGGTCCCTTCCTTGCATCACTCAACCTCTTGCTCCATTATCATATTTATACTGGTGATTTGATTCTACTGCCTCCCCTTATAAGAATCTTTTTTATTATTTGGGCCCACATGGATAATCCAGGTTAATCTCTTAATTTTAAGATCCACAACTTCATCACATCTGCCAAGCCCATTTTACCATTTAAGGTACCATATTCACAGGAATTAGTTTCAAGAGATTCAGGAGCCATTATTAAGTCTATTACAGGTGAATAAGATTGTCCCAGAGAGACATAATTATACAGAGGCATATTGTGCTGTAGGTTCCATGGTTAGAGTTTATTCTAACAAAGGTCCTAGTTGAGCTGGTCGGAGCAACTTACAGAGTTTGGGACAATTATTGCTCCATTTCTAGTAATTGTGTTTGATGTATTTAATTTTTTCAATGGACAGACTCAATGTCACTCCACCATTGTACCACATATTTCTTAGAATTACAAAAAATGGTATGTTTATTCAATGTAATGATATACAAATTATGGTGGTTGTTTAAAAAAAAACATGAGTTTTTTGTCCTCTGGACAAGATTTGATCATTGTCTCAAGGGTAAGATTGAATGGGCTGCCATTGGGAGGGACATGGATAGGTCATACCTGAGACATTGCACCAAGATTACACTTGGAAAGAGGCCCTTATCAGTTTCTCTTTCAGTTTGGCTGAATTTTCTTCTTCATAGTGTGTTAAGTAGCTTGGTGTCTTTTTTTCAGCATTTGTTCAGGAAGGTTTCAATTAGATCAGGATCCACCCAAGACATTACAAATACCAACAAAGCATTTTTGCCAGTCTGAGAATATGGGCAAGGAAGCTTTCAGTGAATAATATGTGACAAATTGGAAAAAATCATTAAATTTAAACCCTCAGTATGTGAATATGAAAAGCTAGGATGAACCAGTGATCTCAGAACCTAGATCATACAGATGAAAAGAAACTTTTTCAAATTAACAACCTTGAGTATTCAATAGGGGGAGCACATATAAAAGACCTGATTGAAGGAACATCAGTGGCTAAGGATAGACTTATTTTTTTCTATGAATCCTTGCACCTGCTGAAATTAATTGAAGACAGACAGTGGCTTTTTTAATTCTTTTTCCTGGTTTCTTTGGGTCTTTTTGGGAAAGTGTATAATTACAATTGATATTGATTCGTTCTTTTCTGTATACCAATACATAGATACATGCAGCTCCCCTCTCATGAGTGGGTACATATTCTTTTGATCTCACTTTCGAACAAACCTTTCTGCACCATGGCTGTATGTTCAAGGACAGGTTTTGATTTTATAAATGTAGTATTAAATACAAACTGTATCCTAGGAAAATAAATTTCTTTACCTTCTTCTCTGTGCATATGAAGTCTTATATTAAAGTGGCATACTATAAGAAGAAAAGAAGTTGTGAAACATATGACAACATTGATGAACCTGGAGAATATTATATTGAGTAAAGAAAACTAGGCAAAAAAGGACAAAAACTGTATAATTGCCCTATTATGAACTAAATATATTATGTGAAATATGAACATTGTTAGGATTGCATATAAAAGCCTCTTTTTCCTTGAAGCTGAACAAATATTAGTTAATAGTACAAAATGTTAATATCAAACACACAAAAAAACACATTATACGAAGTAAAGGAGACCAGACACAGAATAATACCTATTATGTGATTCCATTTACATAAAATGTAAACATAAATCAATTTAGAGAGATGAAAGGATATCAGTTGTTATGTAAGTATGAGTAAGGAATGCTAATGGGTGTGGAGTCTTTTTGGAATAAGGAAATTGTTCTAAAATTTTTGAGATGATGAATGTACAACATTGCGATTATACTGAAAGCCATTGATTATGCACTTTGAATAGAATAACCAGAAATAGTAGCTATGTAAGTGGGGGAAGCATAGAAAGATTGAGGGGTGAGGAATTTCATTGTTTGCATATTTTTTGTTTATTATTATTATTATTGCAATAATGAAGATGCTCCATTAATGATTGACGTTATGAATGCACAAATGTGTAATTATACCAAACACCATTGATTGTACACTTTGGATGAATTGTATGCTTTATTAATATGTATCAATAAAATTGATTTCTTGGAAAAAATGGAATACTATATTTTTAATAAATTTTGTCTCTTAGAAATCACATAATTTTTCAGCTTAATTAATTAAACTATAACTATATTCAGTAAATATAGTCTTTCCAAAGGTGTCCAGTGAGCACATCTTGTTGCTTAAATATGTGTCACTGGAGTGTACAGGCTATAAAATCCCAGGACATGGAGTCTGATAAAAATTGAATTTCATCCTGATTTTATCTCTTAGTAGCATTATTTAACTCCTCTGAACTACAATTTATATATTTGTAAAGTAAAGATTAAATTAAACAACTTTATAAATTAAGACATATGAGAAAAAATGTCTCTAGTGATTTCTTAGGTGACAGCTGCTTTATTCATTGTCTTTGTAATGCCAAGAGGAACACAGTTAACAATTGTATTGCTTCATGATTGAAAGTTCATCTTAAATTTCAAAATCACTGCCCCAAAAATAGTATTCTTCCCTGGTTTTGTGTTAAACAAACAAACAAAAAAAAGTAACATGAAAAAGTGCCAGGAATCCAAATGGTTCTCAAGACCTGTAATTGGATTAGGCAATATTCACAAGTGCTCAATCCAGAAATTATATTAAGATGAATTCATTGATTTTCTTTAGTTTGTTTTGTTTTATTATGGTTTAAATAGATATGAAGTCATTTTTGATTCCTGAAAATGTGTTATATTCTCTTACTGAGAAACATAATAATGATAAATCTTCCTTGCAAGGAAGGAAAATAATACAAAGAAAAAGATATGTCATAGGGACTAATGATTTTCATGGAAATTGACTCCTCTACATTAGTAAATCTCACTATTTCTTTGAGACCGATGCAATTTTCTTGACTGAGGCATTGAAAGCTTGTTTTACTTTCCTGTTCCTCAGGGTGTAAATGAAGGGTTTCAGCATGGGAGCAATGGAAGCACTTAACAGTGTCACACCCTTATTAACAGCCACTGAATCCTTTGATGAAGGTTTGACATAGATGAAGATACCGCTGCCGTAGGTAATGGAGACCACCATCGTGTGGGAAGAACATGTAGAAAATGCTTTTTTCCTTTGCTGGGCAGAAAGGAGTCATACAATGGTCTTGACGATGTATATGTAGGATAGAAGTACGCACACAAAGGTCATGATAAAGGTCAACACAGCACATATTATGAATATCTGATCTATGATCCATGTATCTGAGCAGGAAATTTTTAGGAGGGGGTATACATCACAGCCAAAATGGTCAATGACATTAGAGTCACAGAATTCCATAAATAGACCCATGTTGAATGGAGGGAATAGAATCAATAAGCCAGCTGTCCGGCAACAAAGGACAAGTCTTGGACAGACTCTGTTGTTCATGATGGTTCATGATGTACGGGTTTGCAGATGGCTACATAGAAGTCATAGGACATGGTGGCCGGGAGAAAATATCCTGTAACAGCAAAGAAGTCTGTAAAAAATTTTGGATGAAACAATCATCATATGTCATTGTCTTGTCACCTGTTGATATGTTATACAAGTGTTTGGATATATAAGCAGACCTAAATGAGATTTCTAAGAAGGAGAAATTTTGTAGAAAAAAGTACATGGCTGTTTTAAAGTTTGAATCCAAGAAGGTGAGGGAGATGATTTGTCAGGTTCCAGTTAAACTCAGTAAGTAGGTGAGAAATAGAAAGATGAAAATGAGAACCTTCAGTTGTGTGTTATCAGTCAGTACCAGGAGGATAAATGTTGCTATTGTGTGGTTACTTCTCTTCAATCTTCATTTACAATTCAGAGATATTTGATAGGAGGAGAGAGGAGTTACCACCACTTTGCAACAATTAATGGCTCAAGAAACTCAGCCAACCATCCATATGCATGCAAGTTTTATATAATTTGGTTATAAGCAGGATCTACACATGAAGCATAGTTCCAATGTTGTGTGTTTTTGGAAATATCATGGAAAATTTTTTAACAAATCAGATTACTTTATCATCTCACACTCCAACATTTTAGGAAAACTTCCTTTATACCACCTTTTATTCTGAATTTATATTTTATTTATCTGCACATTGGATGGGAATTATCTATGTAGTTACCTAGACTGCTAACTGCAACTTAACCATAAAGCCAAATCTTAATCTTCTTCAAAACATTGTCTTTCATTGTAGTTTGTTTTGTATTACACTACAAATATATGAGAAATAATTTGGTTGCCACTACACAGGTTTTTCATATCATTTGCTTTTAATTATGGTTTTAGCATTATTACAATTTTAAAAATTTGTGTTTTACCCTTCAGCAACTTTCTAATCACTCTTTTCCCTCTTTCCTCATGTAATTCTGTCTAGAATTATGTTATTGCCAATGTTGTGGTTTACACAGTGTTAGTTTTGATGTAAAATTTATTTGATTAAATGGTTAAGGTATGTTGGATGCGATATGCACAGGGTTGTAAGACATAATCACAACTCTTTCATATATTCCATCTGTTAAATAACATTGAAACATACCCCTGGTATTCAATGTCACTAAGGGCAAAAAAGAACATATTTACAGCACTAATTTCTTTACCCAAGCTGTGCTGCTTTCACTGTGATTTCCTTATACCATCGCTAGTATGGAAATAATAAAATTATTCTTCATATACTATTGTTGAAAGATTAAGCTTGTTAATATATATAGAACCTAGAAGTGTTCATCTCATAATGACTAATAATTATTAGTTAACTCTTTCATTGACTTGATACATAATGATTTTCCTTTTTTCTGTCACCTTTTATTCTTCACCTAATTATAATCACATTTTTGTTTCACCATTATAATGAAAGAGATTTTGCCAAAGCTTATCAATTGTTATTTCACCATATTAGAAAATGTCTATGTGGAATTGCACTTTTGACCACACACTGTCACAAACCTTATCTCAACACCACACACATTTTTCCTCTCACCTTTTTTATTTATAAATACTAAGTGCTACTTTTCTTGCTTGTTTCTATTATGTTTAGCTTTCATATTCTTCTTAAGCAAATATTTTTAACTCAATAAATACACTCTCATAAATACTTTTTTGAACTCCTAACTTCTTAATCTCCAAAAATTATTGTTTTTCAGAATTTCAGAAATATAACCAACTATACCTCAACTTTTTTTAATATTTGCATCCTTTTCCTCTAAATTCTTTTGTAATATAATCTAACTAATAGGTTTCTCCAATTATTAAATGAATAATTCTCAAGGAATTTTCTATGTGGAATAACATTTCCTCTGATACTTTTTGTTTTATTATTTATCTATATTCCGAAAACCCAAGTTCTACTTGGGAAGCAAATGCTTTGTCATTGCTTTTTAATATTTTAAATATATATTCTTCTGGGGAATTGATGAACCTCTGATGTATGGGTTGGGAGATTTTCAACAGGAAGCAATTCTTGTTCCTCTCTTAGACATAATGGAATAGGTCATTAACTTACACAATTTCAGATATGCATGCAATACCTAAGAAATATTTACTGGCAAAAAAATCAAATAAAATTTTCAACATAGAGCTAGGGTCTAGGGTTTTGGATACTAGCATCTGAAATCAAGCTTCCATAGGTCTGCTTCTCCTGGTGCTGTAGCATTCTGATGCAGATTTGCTGCAATCCTTAGGGTTCCTTGGCTGGCATCTCTGCATTTGTCACTTGGTAAGTGCTAAGTTCTTTGGTTTTTTTGATTTCTGGCTTCCTCTAAATTAATGTGTCTGAAATTCCTCTGCCTTATAAGGACCCCATGATTAAGAAGCACCCTGATTGATTTTAGTCTCATCTAATAAGGACCTTTGCAGATCCTGTTGAGAAATGAGACCACACCTTAACTACTAATAGCGCCTTGAAAGGTCCTATTTACAAATAGATTGACAACAGGAGCTTTGAATAAGACTTGAGCATGTTTTGTGGGGTTCATGATTCAATCCCCAGCCACTCTATTGCTTTAACATATTTCTTCTTTGTTGAGGTGGGGAGAGGGTCAATTTGATCCGGTGTCCATTTCCAGACTTAAGTCTCAGGAATTCAGTCACTATTACAGAGAAAGGGCAGGGATTTGCTCATAGTTTGCGTGAGAGCTGGGACTCTCTCTTGTAAGGTAGATCCATACCTGACATTTAAACAGATTACCTGGAGATGCATAAATGACCATTTCTGCAGTGCAACCTCTTTCCCTCACTTTGCTTTTTCTTAAAAGACAGACACCTGTGCTTTTCTGATGTAACTAATATAGCCCTCCTGACTTTGTGTAGTATGCAGTTCCAACAATTCATTTTTTTCCCAGTCATTAACAGTGTAACTATAGGAGAAATCTGACATTAGGAATCAAGAGCTAAGTAATGAATTGATGTAAATTATTATTGACTGTATTACAATAGGGAGATCTTTTAATTTTTATTTCTGATGAGATAATGTGATATCAGCCAAAGTGCCCATTATGTGTTTTTTTTTTCCTTTGTAGCTCCATAATGCTTCTTGATATCCCTCAAGTTATACTGCCATCAGATTGGCTCCTACTTAGTATTGCATAAAATTTTCATACTAATGAATACAGACTATTTAAGTGTAATGCACAATTAAAACCAGCTTTTCCTTTTTGCCATACTAACACTCACATCTCAGATTTATACAATCAGGAAAAATCTATATACAAGATGCGAATGTCACCTACTCTTTCAAAGGAAAATATTACCCATACAACACAATTCATCAAACTTACACTCTGGCAGTTAATCACAGCTTCCCTCTCTAAGTTATTTAACTGGAACAATGTTTACATTTATAACTTTGAAAATGAATGTCATGCTGATAACCTGGATGAGCATTTCTGGTCCTTCTGTTTGAATCCATGACAACAGTTACAGCAGCCTTGGATGAGTTGTATCTTCTATCTTCTTCCAATTATGTCAAGTCCTCACAAAGGAATTCCTTCTAGGTTTGAAAGACTTGGTTTTCTCATGTCTCTTTTTTCAGAGAGAGGGTTTTGCCATTTCAACTGTGGTATTTCTTTTATTAGTCAAATCTGTTACCAAGTTAATAAACAACAGGTTCCTTGGTGACCCAGGCTCAAAAATCACTGATAGATCATTTGTGCAATGAACTTTGGGGGAAAAAAAATCAAACCTAATCCACTACCAGTGGGTATATGGCCGAGAGAGATGGGAAATAGAATCCAAATATTTAATAGAATCAAATTGGAAAACAATAAGAATTTAATATTTAAAATCCTACAACACTTAACTTTTATAATTTCTAACAAGTACTGTAATAAAAAGATCATTCTTCTTTCTCTTCATCAATTTTTAATAAAATGAATAAATCATGTGAGAGTTGATCCAATGAACAAATGCAGAAGTATTTGGCCAAAGAATAAGAAAAATGATTTTTTAAAATGGAAATAAATGCTATCATTTTTGAGCATAAGCTTCCATACTTTCTTCCTGAAAATTTACCCACATATGTCACATGTAACATTTACAAATGCATGAACATTAAACTAAAAATGTATTGTATATTGAGAGATATAGATTATGAGATGCTATTTTAATCTTTGAGATGTTTGAATTTATTTTTTCTCAATAATTATTGATATACCTTATTTGAATTCCATTTGAGCTCAGTTCACTCTATTAAAGTAACATCAGTGTTTAAACCAAAATTTATTGTAAATTTTTGCTCTTTCCAATGTTTCACCATTTTAAAATATAACTCCATGGTTATCAAACAATTTATTTATACCCAACAAATCTTTTTAGTTCCTTTTTCATTTTTCATAATTTTAAAAACAATTCAAGAAGAATCTTTGTTTAATCTTTCATTTTTGCAAATTGTCAGACTAATTGCTAGACATATATGCTTTTTGAAAAATTTGCAAACTCTATTAGTGAATCTCAGCACAGACTATAGGATTTTTGGAGGAAAGCCCTGAATCCTCTGTAGATATCTACTCTCCTTTTGAGAAACAGCTTTGGCTTGCTCTGGGTCTTAGTACACTGAGATTGAACACTTAACTATTAGCCACCAATTATCCTACTACTGAGATTTCCATCATGAATGCTGAGTTGTCTGATTCGACACACAATATTTTTGATCATGCACAGTAGTCCTACATTATCAAATGGAAGTGATATATCAAAGCAAGGGTTTAAGCAGTCACTGAAGTCACAAGATAAATGAAGAACTGGTCCAAATGCCAATGACCCCTTGTCCTGCCACATTATCTTCTCTCATTTAGCCCATAACAATGGTCTCTTGGGTGGTTTTCTATGCTCTGTTGATTGAGGAAGAGAAAACAGGGCATGACTTCCTGGCTGTTTCGCACAATGTGTAGGCACCACTTTTAATCTCTATGGCCACTTTGTTGCATGTCCCTGAAGGACAGTTGTGGAAGGACATCCTACAAGGTGGCAGAACTTCAAGGAATGACCCTGATTATTCATTTTGCTTTGAAGGAGAAATGACTAGACATGTGATTAGACAGTGATACATGGGTTTTTTGCCAACTGTTTTGCTGGACGGTCAGGGATGTGGAAGGAACATGATTAGATAATTGTTGACAAGGAGGTTTGGGAGAGAGGCATGTGGATAGAACTGACCTTTCTGAATGGGTAAATATGTGAAGATCTATGTGTCTCCCATGAATGCTCACCGAAGTGTGACCTCAGCAGGGGAGAATTTTTATAATCACGTGAGTTGGATGTCCTTCTCTATGGAGACAAGTCAGACTCTTTTTAGAATGACACCTCCCATTGTCCAATGGCCTCATGGACAAAGTAGTCGAGGTGGCAGGAATGGAGGTTATGCATGGATTCAGCAACATGCCCATCCACCCTCCACGGCAGACCTGACTGCAACCACTGCTGCACTGCTACACAGTGTGTTGTGGGAATACAGGCTTAGACAGAAAATTAACTTTCAGCAAATGATCATTTTATTACTTCCAGAGCACAATGTGTCCAAAAGAGCATGTGAAGAGATCCCATTGTGTTTGGTCACCTTGGAAGACCAAGTGCTCTGGTAGGGTCAGTGGATGGCACACCTAACTTAGTTTTGGAGAGGAGAGACCCTATACTGTTTGAGTGTTGATTATTTATATACCCCAGTGTGATGGGACCCTGCCACTAAGAGTTCTCTCCCTGATAAGCATCTGGAGTTTGTTGTTCCAAGGACCCCTTTCAAAGGTTGGTCAGTGTTTTTCATTAGACCTTGTATCACCAGGGTTGTGGAATGGAAGAGACTGACACATCTGCACCCAATAGAAAAGGAAGCAGGGGCCAGACAAGGCCAGAAGATTGCTGCTGAGCATGTATCTAATTTTCCCAGAAGGGAATACCTGTTTCCCTGCCTTTTCCAGGTTCTAAAGACTGCCAGCATTCCTTGGCTAGTGGTTGCCTTACTCTGACTGGACTGATGTCATAGCATTTCTCTCTCTTACTCTCCTCCTCCATTTTTCCATTATTAGAACTTTTGTGATTATGTTGGCCCACCGAGATAATCCAGGATAATCATCTCCAGATCCTTAATTTAAGCACATTTGTAAAATTCCTTTTGCACTTTAAGAATGCATATTCACAAATTCTGGAGATTAGGACTTGAGCATCTTTGGGATGACTTTACTTTGTCTCCCACAGTTGTGTCTAAGGAATGTGAATTATTTTGTCATAATAAATAGACATGGAGATATGAAATATTAAAAAAAAATTTCAAAAGCACTTTAAAAGGTTTACTTCTAAAATAAGACAATTGAAGTAATAATATGATAACTGTGTGGATGAAATATACCAAATTTGGTGTATGTATGAAGCGATAAATGTTATTTAGGAAATATTGTCTAATCTTGGAGTGATTTAAGAGCTAACTTATTAAGTTGATTTTTATTGTAATTTTTTCTTTCAATTTTAGAAGTTCAGTCTTTTGTTGGTTTTCCATATTTTAGCATATGCTAGCTAGAATAGCAGGTTTGAGACATGATCTTGCCAAATTTGTAAGTAACAATGATCTTTTTGAAAAATAAAAATCTTGTTTATTCCTTTTAAATTCAAGGAAGTATCTCCTAAGATTAATACATTGTGTGTACATTTTCCTATTGAATAAAAATGTAAAGTAATGTCTTTGTTTTGGTATTACAACAAATCCTAAAATAAATTCTTCATGCTTTTAACAAACACACATTTTTGACTAGTCATTCTGATTGCTATGTGGGAAACCAATATAAGGTTTTCATCTGTCTTAAAATATATTTCCAGTGATATAATTGATGTCAACACCTTGGTGTGTACATTTTCACACCAGTGTACCAGTTATTAAAAATTTTTATACTTCATAGAGGTTTCCCTTTTTACAGTTTTTGATTGTTTTTGTTGAGATATTGTCATAATTAATGACTTATCCTGAAAGTCAAATTTTTTCTTCACCTGGCACTAGGTACTTGGTGGTCCTCTCATGCAGTAAATTGAAATCTTTGTAAAAAATGTTTATTTTTCACTATATATACATATATATGCATATATACATATATATGTATATATATAAAAATCACACTAACACTGAGATCATCTGAACACTGTCATATTTTTAAAAAATATTTCTCACTATTTTATCTCTAATTCAATCCTTAATTCCTGCCATTACAGCCTCCTTTGAAGACAGCTTTCCTTAATATTATACATGCTTTTTGACTATATACAAATAAATTATTAATAAATGAATGAATATTTTCACAGTACATAAACACATTTGTATGTACAAATGCTGAAATTAAAAATTCTTTTCCAAGAATAATGAGTGCCTTTCTTTCACCCAAATTATGTCTTATATTCCCTTTTAAATGTTTTACCATTTTATTTACAGTTGCCCTGTGAATTTCATGTTAAATTTATTATATTGACAATTAAAATTTCATAACTATTATGACTGAAATGATATTTGCTCATTGCTTGCTGGTGATTATGATATTATAAAAA
>JAQZBX010102559.1:0-11145 GCA_029593785.1 Cabassous unicinctus | reverse complement strand
AGATTTTCTTTTTTTTTTTTTTTAAAGATTTATTTATTTATTTATTTAACTCCCCCTTGCCGCTTGTGCTTGCTGTGTACATTTGCTGTGTGTTTTCTCCGTGTCTGCTTATCTCCCCCTTGCTGTGAGGTCCCGCTGCATCAGCCCACCGCGCCGCGCGGGCTGGCCTGCCCTCACAAGGAGGCCCCGGGAAGCGAACCCGGGGCCTCACACATGGTAAACGGGGGCTCTATCGATTGAGCCACACCCGCTTCCTGTTGTGAGGTCTTACTGCATCAGCCCACCGGGCCGCGCAGGCCGGCCTGCCCTCACAAGGAGGCCCCGGGAAGCAAACCCGGGGCCTCCCATATGGTAAATGGGAGCTCTATCGATTGAGCCATACCCACTTCCCCAGATTTTCTTGATAAAAATAATTCAAAAGACAGGAATCAAAGGAAAGCTCCTCAATATCATAAAGGGCATATATGAAAAATCCACAGCCAAGATCATACTCAATGGAGAAAGGTTGAAAGCTTTTCCTCTAAGATAGGGAACAATACAAGGATAACTACTGTCACCACTCATTCATTATTGAGCTAGAAGTTCTAGCTAAAGCAATTAGACAAGAAAATAAAATAAAATAAAAGCCATCCAAATAGGAAAAGAGGAAGTGAAACTCACTATTCACATATGACATGATTCTATATTTAGAAAATTCTGAAATGTCTATAG
This sequence comes from Cabassous unicinctus, assembly GCA_029593785.1. Lineage (NCBI taxonomy): Eukaryota > Metazoa > Chordata > Mammalia > Cingulata > Chlamyphoridae > Cabassous > Cabassous unicinctus. The sequence goes on along the minus strand of JAQZBX010102559.1, from coordinate 10,434 downwards.
CAAAGCTACTTGAGCTAATAAACGAGTTCAGCAAAGTTGCAGTATATAAGATCAACATGTAAAATTAGTAATGTTTCTGTACTCTGTTTTGAATAATCTGAGGAGGAAATCAGAAAAAAATTCCATTTACAATAGCAACAAAAAACCTCACATACCTAGGAATTAATTTAACCAAAGATGTACAGGACCTATATTGAGAAAACTACAAAACACTGATAAAAGAAATCAAAGACGACCTAAACAAATGGAAAGACAGTCCATGTTCATGGATTGGAAGACTAAATATCATGAAGACATCATTTCTATCCAAACTTATTTACAGATTCAATGCAATACCAATCAAAACATCAACAGTCTACTTTACAGGAATAGAAAAGGCAATTAGCAAATTCATTTGGAAAGGAAAGGGCACCTGAATAGCCAAAAACATTCTAAAAAAGAAAAGCGATGTGCAAGGACTTTCACTGCCTGACCTTGGAACATATGACAAAGCTACATGGTCAAAACAGCATGGTTTTGGCATAAAGATAGACACACTCATCAGTGGAATAGAACTGAGAGCCCAGATATAGACCCTTTATAGTCAGCTGGTTTTTGACAAACCTACCAAGTCCACATTACTAGGACAAAACAGTCTCTTCATCAAATGGTGCTAGGAGAACTGGATATCCATAACCAAAAGAATCAAAGAGGACTCCTACCTCACTCCCTATACAAGAATCAACTCAAAATGGATCAAAGACCTAAATATAAAAGACAGGACCCTAAAACTGCTAGAAGAAAATGTAGGGAAACATCTTCAAGATCTTATGGTAGATGGTGGTTTCTTGGACCTTACACCCAAAGCATGAGCAACAAAAGAAAAAATAAATATATGGGACCTCCTCAAAATTAAACACTTTTGCACTTCAAAGGACTTTCTCACAAAGGTGAAAAGGCAGGAGATTCAAAGGGAGTAAATATTTGGAAATCACATGTCCGATAAGGGTTTTAATATGCATGATAAATAAAAAGATGCTACAATTCAACAACAATATACCCAGGAATACACCCAGAAGAACTGAAAGCAGGGACATGAACAGAACTATGCACATCAATGTTCACAGCAGTATTATTCACAATTGCTAAAAGATGGAAACAACCCAAGTGACCATCAACCGATGGAGAAATAGAATGTGGTATATACATACTATGAAATACTATACAGCTGAAAGAAGAAATCAGTTGGGGAAGCACATGACAACACAAATGAACCTTGAAGACATTATGTTGAGTGAAATAAGCAAAGACACAAAAGGGCAAATGTTATATGGTCTCACTAACATGAAGTAAATATGATGAGTAAATTCTTGGAGTTAAACTATAAAGTGTAAATTACTATGAGATAGAATGTGGGTTGAGAAGGGGGAGCTAATGCTGAATGTATATAGTATGTTTAATAAGGAGGATTGTAAATGTGTAGAAATGGATAGAGTTGATGGTAACACGTTATAGTTAGTATAACTAACAGTGCCAATTTATAAGCGTGAATGTGGCTGAAAGGGGTAGTCTAGGGAGGTTAAAAAAATAAAAGTGACAATGACAATTAAATGCAATACATAATCCTGGACTGGATCTAATAATGGAGGTGACAAGGACAACTGAAAAAAATAATTGGGACAACTGAATATGGACCGTATGCCTTATACAAATGTTAAATTTCTTAAATTTGACAGCTATACTTAAGGTAGTTACCTAAGTGAGTATTCTTAGTCCAAGGAAATATACATGGCAGTGTTACGCATTAGAGGAGAATGATGTACACAACCTACTCTCAAATGTTTAGAAGATAGATACATGGGAAGCAAATGTGGCTCAAGCAGTTGGGCACCCCACCTACCACATAGGACATCCCAGGTTCAGTTCCCGTGCCTCCTGAAGAAGACGAGCAAGACAGCAAGCTGACATGACGGGCTGGCACGGCAAGCTGACACAACAAGATGATGCCACAAGATGACACAATGAGAAAACACAATGAGAAACACAACAAGCAGGAAGCGGAGGTGGCTCAAGTGATTGGGTGCCTCCCTCCCACATGGGAAGTCCCGGGTTCAGTTTTCCATACCTCCTTAAAAGATGAGCAGACACAGAGAGCAGACAGAGAGCTCAAACAACGAGGAGGGGGTAGAAATAAATAAAATAAATCTTTTTAAAAAAAGATAGAGGGGGGCAGATGTGGCTTAAATGGTTGGGCGTCTGTTTCCCATATGGAGGGACCTGGGTTCGATCCCCAGTACCTCCCAGTAAAATTTAAAAAAAATAAAAAAAGGTAGACACATGACAAATTAGATATAGATAAATAAAACTAGATTATAGGTAGATATAATTGATCAAATGACATACCAAACATAGCAAAATACTAATAGTAAAGAAGGGTATCTGCATGGTGGTTCCCTGGAGGTTTATCTATTGTTTCTAATTATTTTTTCCAATTTTCCTGTACATTTCAAATTATTTCAAAATTTAAAAGTTTAAAAAATAATAATTACACAAAGATCTTAATACAATAGTAAACATGAGGAAATATCTGGCATGGAAAAAATTAAGAACTTGTCAAAATAAAGTTTAACTTGACCTCAAAAAAAAAAATCTTAGCTGGTAGGTCTTTCCCAAATGCAAAGACACTACAGTACAAAGCAGAGCTGCAAACTTTGTAAAAGATGAAAAGCAGCAGCTTCTCAAGAAGACCAGGGGTAGTGATGGAGTGCTGCTCCTCCCACATAGGAAATGACTACCTGAGGATGGGCAAGTCTGGTCCCTTAGAGGTAAAAGAAAACTGGCAAGGGGGACCAATACATCTCAAGAGAATAATCTGACCATCAAAGGATTTAAAGAGGCTGTGAGGAAACTACTGGTGTCCTTAACTATGTTTGCATTTTGAAAACCCTCACTTGCTAGAAAAGTCCAAGTACTGCCATACAAAGCTGTGGAAAAAATTAATCACAAACAACCTTTGCTTGCTCAGGTGCATTTGTAATTTTTTATTAAATACAATGTAAGAGGCACCCTGCTGGTGGGTCTTACCTTGGAATATATGATAACCTATTCCCCACTAAAACAGAGTTAGGTTCATTTATAATTCCCTACACAAGATTCTTCTACCCCTTTTATTTGAACCTATAATTAGCTCTATACCCATTAAATATATGTCCCAGAGACTTAAATCTTCAGTCTGTTTATGTGCTGGTTGAGCCCTGAATCTCAGCAGAGGTGCAGCCAACACCTACTCTTCAGCTCATCAAACTCAATGAAGAAAATGATGATGATGGACAACGCCCATCCCAAAAAGCAAAGAGTACCTAAAAACACAGCAAAACAGTTCTTTCCAGCTGCCCCATAAGGTCTAAGATTCCTCTCAATCTGAAGCAGAGCAGGAATCACCATCCCTAAATCCTCAAGATAAGGAATGAACAAATGTAAGGAGTGAATGCAACCATGGTCCAAAATAGACATTATTATTATTGTAGTAATGGAAGAGCTTGTAACATTGATATAAAGATATTGATTACCATAGGTTCTGAGGGGAGGGAGAGGAAAGAACAGGTGGAACATAGGGCATTTGTAGGGCACTGGAATTGATGTGCATGATTTTACAATGAAGGACACAGGCCATTACACATTTTGTCAAAACCTATAAAATTGTACAGTGCAAAGTGTAAATTGTATTGTAAACTACTGACCGCGGTTAGTAGCAATGCTTCATTATTTGTTCATCAATTGTAACAAACGCTTTTTTTTAAACAAATCAATTTTATTGGCACATATTAATAAAGCATACAATTCATCCAAAGTGTACAATCAATGGAATTTGGTATAATTACTTAGTTGTACATTTATCACTTCAATCATTATTAGAGTATTTCCATTATATCAATAATAATAATTAACAAAAAACAAACAAGAAGTTTTTACTTAAAATAGTTAAAAAAAAAATGAAAAAGAAAGAACTAAAATCAAAGACCTAACTATACATCTGGAGGAACTAGATAAAGAACAGCAAACTAACCCAAAGCAAACAGAAAGAAATAAGAAAGATTAGAGCAGAAATAAATGAAATAAACAATAAAAAAACAGAGAGCATTAAGCAAACTAAAAGTTGGTTCTTTGGAAAGATCACTAAAATTGACAAACCTTTAGCTAGACTGACAAAGGAAAAAAGAGAGACGATGCAAATAAATAAAATCAGAATTAAGAGGGGAGATGTTACTACTGTGCCCACAGAAGTAAAGAAAGATCATAAGAGGGTAATATGGACAACTGTGTGCTAGAAAGACATGAACAACCTACACTGACTTTAGAAAAAAATTAAAGATCTCAACAGGCTAACTATAACAAAAGAGATTCAATCAGTCATCAAAAACCTCCCAAAAAAGAAAATCCCAGGATCAAATGGCTTCACAGGTGAATTCTACAAGATGATGTATGTTCTGCAAATGCTCAGATAAATATCTGAAAAATCATGTACCAAGCTGGAAAAAAACACCACTAGGAAGGGAATAGTATGGAAAGACAGACATGACTGTAAAAGAAATAAGATGGAAGGGCAGTGAAATTATGGCAATCACCTTTCGGGACTGACCTGAAATGAAGAGAATACTCATTGCTGATCACTTAATTGTTTGGGCATAATTCATGTTCCAAATGGAATACATGGTGTGAACTAGCTATGGTTTGATGTGGGATCAATAAATATGTATCCTACTTTTAAAAAAATAAAAAATAAAGATGGAAGGGCAGGGAGGACAAGGGGACACCTAATCTGTATGTTTTAATTTTTGTTGGAAGAATCTAGATAATTTTTTAAAGTTAGATATTTATAGGTTTTATGCTAGATTTTTTTTTACTATTTATTTATTTATTTATTCCCCACCACCACCTCGTTGTTTTGCGCTCACTGTCTGCTCTTTGTGTTCTTCTGTGTCTGCTTGTCTTCTCTTTAGGCAGTACCAGGAACCAATCCGGGGTGAAGAGAGGCGTTCAACCTCTTGGGCCACCTCAGCTCCCTGGTATGCTGCGTCTCTTATTCTCTCTCTTCTGTGTCTCTTTTTGTTGCATCATCTTGCTGCGCCAGCTGTCTATGTAGGCCAACACTCAAAGCAGGCCAGCACTCCTGCGTGGGCCAGCACTCCACATGAGGCAGCTCACTGCTCAGGTCAGCTCGCCACGCGGTCCAGCTTGCTTTTCACCAGGAGGCCCTGGGAATCGAACCCTGGACCTCCTATATGGTAAACAGGAGCCCAATCTCTTGAGCCACATCTGCTTCCCTATACTAGATTTTAAATGCAGGTTTCAGACTTCGAAGTGTTTTAAGGGTAAACAGCCTTGGCAGAAATTAACATCAGACTAAGTCTTTACCTGTAAATATTTCCACACCCGTAAGGAATTTCAAATCACTCTATAATGACTGACCAGGCACAGAACAAATACTGTCTATTTCCACTGCATCCTCTTCTTTCATTACCAAGCTGACTACTAGACCCAAAAAAATAACAACAAAAAAATACTTAATGTCTGACACCACAATAGATATTACAATAGTGAAGCTGTAATACAACATTTAACAGCAACTGAACCCACTATTTCAAAATATCAAATAACTGATCTAAGATAGGCATATATGAAATATGTAATTAATCTGAGATGACATAAACTAATAATGTATCATCCCATCAAAACTGTCCCATGCTTGTCCTTTCCTTCTTATATTCTTTTCCACTATGTCTTTCTCTAGCAAAAATTTAGCTTCTACTCTGTTCTGCTTTTGGATTGGCAGTAGTCTTCAGTACACAATTATTAATACACCTTAATTTTCCAACGTATTATATAATTAACTCTATAGGATAATAACTCTAGTTTTCTGCCATTGCCTAAGAAATGCAATGCCCTCTGTGCCTAGTGTCACATATATATATGGCTTTCTTTTTCCAACAGAGCTTCAGACATATCTACACTCCAATTCCTTTCTCCTCCATCTCCTCCACTGTAGTCATCTCTGATCTCCACTCTTACTGCTTACTATGTCAAAGGTCTATTTTCCAACACACCATCAATTTATAATCTGACATATCTGCCATATCCCACTCTGACACTTTTTCACCTCACTTACTTCTTCACTGGCTGCTTCATGTATACGTCTCAATCTTGGCATTTAGAACCATCACCAACCAATGTTCTGGTCAGTGACAACCCAATAACATGAGAGTTTCCGTCAATTATTTCTTATTGCTCACACTAGTAGGCTCTTTTTTACTGACTGCTGCAGGTGTTGTTTGGGATAGGGTAATTCAAATGTTACTCCATGTAGCTTATTAAAGTGAAAAACACTACTCTCCAAATACCATTAATATATAAAGATAGAACCTCCATCAATAAAATATGTGCTAAGAGTTGATTTTTCCACTTAAACTGATTTATGTGTGCTCATTTATCCACAGTCTCCTATCTCTAAATAAGTATATGCATTTTTGTAAAGCAATATATACTTCCAAAGGTAGGGGTGTGATCAGAGAATAGTCTATTCCTTACCAACTTACTCAAGAATAAAGCCTGACAAGGATACAAAGAAATAAGAAGCATAGTATATTGTTGGTGGGAATGTAAAATGGCGCAGCCACTGTCAAAAACACTTTGGCAGTTGTTAAAAACTTAAACACAGAACTACCATATGACCTGGCAATCCTACTTCTAGATATATACCCAAAAGAGCTGAAAGCAGGGATTCAAACATATTTGTATACCAATGTTCTCAGCAGCATTATTCAAAATAGCCAAAAGGTAGAAGCAACACAAATGTCCTCAAAAGACAAATGAATAACAAAATGTATACATACAGTGGAATATTATTCAGCCATAAAAAGGGATGAAGTTTTGATACACGCCATAACATGGATGAGCCCAAGACATCATGTTGAGCAAAATAAGTCAAACACAAAAGGATATATGTTGTACAATTTCGCTTATATTAATTACCTAGAATAAACAAAATTTATAGAGACAGACAGTAGACTACAGTTCATACGGGAAAGGAGACTGGGGAGTTAATGCATTGGTGCAGGGTTTCTGTTTTGGGTGATGGAAAAGTTCTGGTAATGGATGGTTGTAATGGTAGCACATTGTAAATGTGATTAATTCCACTGAATGACATGCTTAGGAGTGGTTAAGAAGGGAAATTTTACATTGTATATATGTTTCCACAATTTTTTTAAAAAGAAAGAAAATAAATAAAGTTTATATACATAGATAGATAGGATAAAGCAACAATGATGACTAAATGCAATGCATGATCCTGGAATGGATCTAATAATAGAGTAGAAAATGCCCAAAAGGATATTAATGTGACATGAAAAAAACTGGAAACAGACTGCAAGCTTTTCATATGGATAATGTTAAAGTTCTTGAACTTGATAACTGTATTTAAAGTGGTTTACATAAGTGAACATCCCTTTACTTAAGAAATGTACAAGGAAGTATTAAGTGTTCAAGAAGCATGATGTATACAAACTACTCTCCAATGTTTAGAAAAAAGACTGATAGATTAACAGACAGACATATGGATAGATAAAAGATACAGCAAATGTGGCAAAATGTTAAGAGTTAGGAGATCTGGATATCTTGGAGAGGGGTATGTTGGAGTTCTCTGTATGGGTTTTGTTTTTGGGTTTTTTTGTATTATTTTTGTAACTGTCCTATATGTTTGAAATTATTTCAAAATTTTAAAAAATTCTAAAAAGTAAAGAATAGAGCCTGAATATGCAAATACATAGAGATAGAAAATAGAATAAAGTTTGGAGGTGGGGGGACATGACTTTGACGGAATGGAGAATTTATGCATTATAATAAATGAGACCTTGTTCTCATTAGAATGGTACACTGAACAACTAAGTTATTTCAAAATATTCAACAAATACTGCCTTACTGCCTCAAGAATCAAGATATTATGGACAAATGATAGGCCATTTCCATTCCCTCAAGATCTTGACCTTTATCAACAGCAATGTTAGCAGACAACTTACTGAAACGTTCAATTTAAAAGTTCTCTTGGGTTTTAGTTCTTTTAAAAGGTGTCATCATTCACTGCATATGAAAAACTATACTGTGCCAATGGCTTCAAGTGCGATTTTAAACAATCTCCTCTATATTTTGTTAAGTTGTGAAATAACAATGCTAAATTAATAATTTTTGAAGACTCAGTACATATGAAAAGAAATTACTAGTTTCATATAAAATAAAAGTGCAAGTTAATCATTATTGTGCTGCATGGTAATTAGAATCAAATAGATAGCAAGTCACATATTACTTATTAGCACAACAGTAAAATGTCATCTATTCTGAACCTTTAGGAAAGTCATTCTAGAAATCCAAGTTTTATAACGAACTGGAATTTCAATTAGAAGTTTAGTATTTTCCCCAAATACTGTGGATGAAATTATTTTTCTTTAATAAATTTCTAACTTTATATCTTTTGAAGCAGAATATATTGATTATTATAAACACATTTCTTAAGAATTTGAAATCTGGTAATGAATGTCTATTTTTATACAATACAGTGATATTCATAAAAAAAAAAAAACTATTGATAAGAACAAGGCTGTCTATCCCTATCCTCACCAGACTAATTTAATTTTAGTTTATAGACAAGCTTCTCAAGCTGTCAGCTTAACAATCTATAAATGTCCCTCTGCTCTTATTTGCTGTTTCTAATCTCTGTGGCCTTGGAAATCAAATAATTATTAGAATTGTCTAAAATAAGATTAAATAACCTCTGAATTAAAGCCTGAGGGACTCTCAAGTATGTAGAGAAAAGTTAATCATATATTTTCATAAACTCTCCATTAACCATTTAGAGATTTTTTTTTTTTTTTTGCAATCTAATTTTATAGGAAAAGCATGGGGTTTATAGTCACACAGACAGCATTTCAGATCTTATATTTAGCACTTTTTAGAGGTGTAATCCTGGGTAAATACTAAACTGTCTTCCCTAAATGTCTGTATATTTGTTAAATGAAATCACCTAACAGAGTTGCTATGACATTAAATGTGTTAGTATATATAAAACACAGTAACTGACACAAAATAGATATATAATTGAAAAATCAATTTGCATCCCCAGATTCACCTTTGAGTCCCATAATGTGCCAAAGTTACTAAGTCTTACTGTCTTTTATAAAAATAAAATTTTCCCTTTCTTTTTAAACATTTTTTAGTTCTCAGGAATTATCTATATGGGGTATTGTTTTTCCCTTTCAGAGGGCTTTTGAGTATTTTATTCCATTTTTGTCCTCTGTAACTGAGATCATAAATAAGCTTCTTAAAGGCAAAGTCTCTGTCTGCTACTTACTAATAACGTAACTTTGGGCATGGTACTCCATCTCTCTGAACCTTAGTTTCTTCATATTCATAAAGTGATAAGGATGTCCATTACCAATAATATGTCCAAGTATTCAGAGCAAAACTTATAAGAGGAGTCAGCAAACTTTTTCTGTAAAGCACCAGCCATATTTTAGCCTATGTATTTTAGGCTTTAGAGGCCATATGTTGTCTGTTTTAGGCACTGGAGCATAAAAAAGCAATAGACGATAAGCAAATAAATGAACATGGCTGCATTCCAATAAAACTTTATTTTGGGGCAACGAAATTTGAATTTCATATAATTTTTTTGTGTCACAAAAAAAAATTTTTTTTTCAAACACTGAAAAATGTAAAAACTATTCTTTAGCTTGTGAACCATACAAAACAGGTGGTGCAAAGAATTTGTTGACCTTGGAATTATAACTAAATACAGCCACTTCAATCACCATTTCCCTATGCATGCACACGCATGCACACACACACATCTAAAAGACACACAAGTAATGTCCCACAGAAAATAACCAATCAAAATGGAAACAAAGCATCATGAATGAGAACAAGCAAACAAAGAGAGTAGAAACATTTGCAAGATGTCAGATGTTGGAAATGCTCACATACAGAACATAAAATAACTACTTACTAATGTTTAAAGCAATACACAAGCTTGAAAATTTCTAAAAGGGACAAGGAACATAAAATATGACAGCTAATTTTTAAAAGAATTTAAAATAACTTCTAAAATTGTAAAACTAAGTAAAATTTAAAATAAAGTGATTGAAGAAAAAATAGTGAACTAAAAGATTTGAAGAAATTATACAGAGTAAAAGAAAAATTCATTTAAAGAACACACAGGAAAGAGTTCTCTATTTTATGTGTAAATTGGCGAAACAGACGAAGAAAATAAAAGGCACTGAAATCAAAAGACCACATTTTCTGAAAACAATTTAGTAGAAAGAAATCAGTAGTAAAAAGATGACCAGGATTAATAAATATTCCATCGAATCTGTCCTTTGACAATGTGAGGTTAACATTTTTTTTTTTTTTTTT
>JAQZBX010102558.1:0-11146 GCA_029593785.1 Cabassous unicinctus | reverse complement strand
AGCTCGTGTCTCATGGTAACTTGGTGGCTATGGTTAAGCATTCGGTCTCTTCTAAGGCCCATAGCAGGCAAAAATCTGTTTCTCAAGAGAAGAAATGTTTATCCTCAGAGAATTTCTGGGATTTCCTCCAAATTCCTAAGGATATACTGTGTAATTTCCTATAAGGACTTGTGAAAGGCTCCAAACAACATCTCTGTTTGCCAGTGAACTTCCAGCACCATCGAATCTGCTGGATCATATGGCCCTAGTGGCAGAGCAGCTTGAATGGCATCCTGGACCTTTTGTAGAGCCTCCTCTTAGCCTGTTCCTCACTCAAAGACAGCAATTTGTCCAGTAACTAAATTCTGAAGGGATATCTCAACATGCCCCATACCACAAGATGGAATTGAAAGCAGGGACACAAGCAGACACCTGCACACCAATGTTCATAGCAGCATTGTTCACTATTGCCAAAAGTTGGAAACAACCCAAATGTCTATCAACAGATGAATGGATAAACAAACTCTGGTATATACATACAATGGAATATTACTCAGCTGTAAGAAGGAATGCAGTTGTAACACATAGGATCACATGGATGAATTTGAAGACATTATGTTGAGTGAAGCAAGCCAAGCAGTAAAGGACAAATATTACATGAACTCACTGATATGAATTAAGCAATGTGAGCAGACTCACAGAACTGGAGTCTGGAAGATAGGTTTACAGGAGACAGAAAGGGAGAAGGTTGTGAGCCAATGTCCATATGGCAGGTAAACTCTGGGGATTTGAGGAAAGTGGTTGCAACTACAACACTGGGAATGTTCTTTTGCAAACATGCAAAAAGGCAGGGGAGGGTGACTGGTTTAGGGGGTTGGATATGGGGTACATGTGGGACAAGGCAACCTGGAGCAGGCCTCTACAGTGTGTGAATGTTCATCTTTTCATAGTGGTTGTATCAGTGGGTGGAGACCCACATAATGAGTGGGAAGGTGTTGGACTCCAATCCTGGGGAGTCCTGCTATGTTCTCAAATAGAGGGGTGGGAGTCTTTTGAATGCATAGCCAATGCCTAATAGGGGAGGACAGACCAATAAGTCAAGCCCTCAATGTTGTTGCAAGTAACTATGAATCTTGCTCTTCAAGGGGTGAAGCTTGGTGGTTGCCATGGGTCATGAGGTAAAGGGGAGAGAAGAATAGAATAGATGGAACATGGGTCATTTTGGGGGTGATGAAATTGTACTACATCTTGCAATGATGGATACAGGCCCTGTTAAATTACATTAACATTTATAAAAATGTATGGTCCATGTCCCATGCTGAGAGGATGGTAATGCATTCGTGTCCTGAGTTTGGCTTAGAGAAAGGCCACATTTGAGCAACAAGGAGGCTCTCAGGAGGCAACCCTTAGGTACCCCATAACAATAAGCTTAGTTTCAATTGCAAGAGCAGACTCCAAAGGCTAGTCATCAATAACAAGAGCCCATCAGTGGATATCCTCCTTTGCCAGACACTGCCGCTGCACTTGGGGTACTGTTGCTGCTCCCTTGGAGAATGTGGCAGAGCTCTCCAGGATGGGAAATCTGTACTCTCTCATTTATTGAGTGACTCTACACCCACTGTGACCATACCCTGTAAACATTTGAACAATTTTATATATCTTGTATGTATGTTCAGGTGAACTTCTTCCCATGCACTCCCCCATCCTGGACACCCCCCACCAATGATGCTCTCTCACCCCAGTTGTAAGCCTTCTGTGATCCAAAGCTTCTTTAAAAATGAAGCGAATACAATATCCAAATACAATTAATAAGAAAATGAAATAATAATGATAAGTTTAAATATAAGAGATAAAATACATGAACACTTAAAAAAAAAACTAAAAATTAAATTTAAATAAAAGATTGGGATATTCAAAAAATGAAAAATAAAAAAAATATATATTTTTTGGACATTTTGCCTTTTATCACTGCAATATCTGGTGTCCAGTCTGTACCATGGCACCTTCCCCCTCTCATTCCCTAGTGTCTCACTCTTTTTTCATTTAATTTTCAAAGGTTTTAGATCACAGCAAAGTCACACACAGAATACAAGACACTCTCATATACCCAACCTCTTCCCCCTTTCCTCACCCCATATTAAAATCTTTTTGTATGTGGATGGTAGCATTGTTATAACCCGGCGATGAGCCTCCCTGACAATGAGGGATTACTACCAAGTGCCAACTGGCAATATGACTGGAAAAAGACTTCAAATAAAAGCAGGGCTTCTGAAGGCTCTGGAGACATCCAGACACTATAGGCAGGGCAGACAGCTCAGGAGTTTGGTGCCTTGCCAGTGGGCCTTACTTTGGAATTTATGCTCCCCGGTGTGACAGAGTTGGATTCAGTTGTGTTTTCCATCCATATGAACCTATAGTTAGTACTAGAGTTGATAGGCATATGTCCAAGAGACTTCTATTTGAACCTATAGTTAGTACTAGAGTTGATAGGCATATGTCCAAAAGACTTAAATTTTTGGCCTGTCCATGTGCCAGCTGGACACTGAATCTCAACAGAGTTGCAACAACTACTCTCCAGTTCATTGGATTCACCCAGGACAACTAACAAGGAGATGGTCATGGATAGGAAGATTAAACATCATTAAGATGTCTATCCTACCCAAACTGATTTACAGATTTAACACAATCACAAAAAAAAAAAAATCACCACAGCTTTTTTTACTGAATTAAAAAGCTAATTATAAAATTAATGTGGAAGGGCAAGGGGCTCTGAATAGCTAAAGATATATTGAAAAAGAAAAATGAAATCAGAGGAATCACATTACTTGACTTCAAAGCATACCATGTTTTAAAGTTTCATCAACCATCAGCTGATGAATGAATAAATAAAATGGGTATTCATACAATGGAATATAATTTGGCAAAGGTTGTTGTATTAGTCAGTCAAAGGGGTGCTGATGTAAAATACCAGAAATCTCTCGGTCTTTGCAAAGGGTATTTATTTGGGATAGACGCTTACAGTTACCAGGCCATAAATCATAAGTTTCTTCCTTCACCAAATTCTGTTGCCACGTGTTGGAGCAAGACAGCTGCTGACCTTTGCCAGGGTTCAGCTTCTTAGGTTCCTCTTTTCCCAGGGCTCCATTACTCTTTAGGCTCAGCTCCTCTGTTTCCTCCACAAGGTCAGCTGTAGAATATGAGGCTGTCTAGGCTTTGCCTAACTACACAAGGCCAGCTGTGAACTGTCAGGTGAATGGCTCGACTCTATCCCCAGGCCTTCTCTCCTTCCTCACAACCAAGATCCTCTGTGTGCTTACTTCTTCGTGCTCCAGCATCAGAACTTCAACTCAAAACTTCAACTCAACTCCTCTGCTCTGCCATGTAGTTTTATCTCTGAGTCCCCACCCAGGAAGGGGCAAGGACTCAACATCCTACTGATGTTGCCCAATCAAAGCCCCAATCATAACTTAATCACACCCAGAGGAACAGACCAATTTGCAAGCATAATCCAATGGCTATTTTTGGAATTCATTACTATATCAAACTGCTACGGTGGTTTTGAAATTTCAAAGGGGAATGAATAGAATGGTTTCTATTACCACTGTACTGGGACTGAATTTGTACAGATGGTAGTTAGAAAGAAGTGGAACTAAAAGGAGGCAAGGATAAATATATATGAACCTTATAATTATTGTTATTTTTAATTGGAAATCTTTAGTCTAAAGAACCATTTAAATCTTTATTGTTTGCTTCTTTTTTTTTTTTGCAATTAAAACATATTACTTCAGTACCTAAATATAGATCTGAAAAGGAAATTGAATTACTTAATTCTGTTTTACTTGGAATACTCAGTAATGTTGGGATTATCCAGTCGCTGAAAAGAACAAATACACAATTCAAATCAGAGCTTATGTGGCAGCTCTAAGCTATTTGATAAAACCTTATACTAGATAGTGTTTGTGCTCTAACCTTCTTAGAGAAAGTGGGAGTATACATTCAAATTGCTCATTGTCCTGGACTTGATCATATCAGATTTGCCATAATAAGAAAAAAAAAAAATAACAATAGCAATTGCAATAATAATAATGACTATCAGTAGCCATAAAGTTGTTAATTTTGGCATGATTGTTTTAAATATTACTGAAGAAATAATTAAAATTTGTTTAAATTATATTATTTTCAGCATAATTTAAATGATATCAAATAGAAATAAAACTCTTATTAACTTTGTACAATTAAAAATATGTTCTATATTTATGTAATATGATATGATTGCATGCTATGTTATGGTAAATAAAATATTTTTAAAATTGTCCTGAAAAATACAAAAGAATACCCTAGGAAAACACAAATGGCTCTTAAATGATATTTCACTGTACAGATAGGACAAATATAGCATAATGAATGCCAGCTTAAAAATATTTATAAATTAAATGGATTCAAAACCTGAAATGCAGTTAAATATGTGAGGATCTGAAAATTCTCCTTCTAAAACAAGCATGGCAACATAATGTTCAACATATTGGATCACTCATCTTTTGAAGGAAGTTCGTTACCTCAACACATATTAATATTACGAAGTACAATACAATAAAGTGTTGCTGCAGGAATAAATATATCAAGAAACAGGTATATATATTTAAGGTAATTTACACCTTAATCCAAGAGCTGCAATGAAACAAATAAGAAGTATATTAAAAAGAAAACTGGGACCCAAGAAGATAATTTGCAGCTTTAAATGGTAGATTCCAGACAGATTAAAAGCTTAAATTTGGAAGATAAAACTACAGAGCTAACAGGAAAAAAAAGATATAATTTTGAAAACTTGAGGTGATTAAAATCACCCTAAACAACATATAAAACTACAGTATAGAAGGAAAGAATTTCGTGATATTAATATAAAACTTATCTCTTCAAAGAGACACATAGGCAAATTTAATAGATAATTGGAGCAATTGGAGATGGTTTCCCTAGCTCCAAATTCAGAAGGTATAAATATATGCTATTAAATATTAACATAAACATTCTCAAATCAAGGACATGTCTAGGAACACTACAAAGGTGTAACAAAATTATTTTTTTCATTTTGTAATATTCAAAATACAATTCCAATATGGCTATCAATTACGAGAAGCTCAAATTCACCGTTAATCTGATACATGGAAACTCAGGAAAAATGAGACAAAGTTTATCAGGATGACAATGGCAACAACTGTAAAGCTGTTTTTATCACTGTTTTAGCAAGGATATGGACTCAGCATAATGTTCCTGCTCTACTGAAAAATGTCATTTAAGGAACTCTGATTTAGAAGCTTAGGTATTCATAGATTTGGGAAAAGATAAATATTATATGGTGGATGCTGTGGGGGCAACACAGTTCTTAGAACAAAAATATATAATTATACATGAGCAACTTTCACTGATCCTTTGAGGTAAACAAATAAAACAACAAAGGGAATGAGATTGATTTAACAACAAAATTTATTACAATTAATGAAACACATGTATATACACATACATCACATTCAATATCAATTAAGCTTTATATAGCAATTGTATCTGAAGTAAAATTGCCTTGGGCTTTGCCCAGTTGACTGCCATAATTTGTTCAATTTAATATTTAATTATTAAACTTGATTAATATTTAAGTTTACTCAGCATGGAAATACGTAAGCCTTTTTTTCATAAGTGTAAATTCTCTCACCTGGAATGAGACCATTTAACTGTACATAAATTAAGCAGTACATAGACAATTACTGTGCAATCAGTTTTTAAAAGGCATTGAGAGAAAACTCTATTTTCTCTCAGGTATGAATCATGGATAACCTCTGTGTTTTCTTGTCCTATCTGCCATCATCACCAGCTTCTACTGTACTGGACATTTGGATTCCATTTAATTCACACATTGTGTGTTATCTCTTATCTCATGTGTGGAAATGTCAATACTGAATTCAGCAATATTTTTACTTATTTTGTCCTTTGTTTCTCTAGATTTTTATTAATTATTTTAAGCATTGAACCTTTGTCAGAATTATTTGTTTTATATTAAAAATTTTATACATTACTTGTTTTCATTTTTTGTTTGAATGGCTACAAGACAGAAGATCTCTTTCTCCCTGCTATAATGGCTACCTTCTTTCATTCTGCATCTCCTTCTCTATGATATATAGGAAGTCTGAAATAAATTTCAAGTAGTAGATGGTTATGAATATAAATGAATCTGTTTAAATATATGACTATTTCCCTTGCAATTATTTAGAAGAATTACAGATTTAATGTTCAGGATATAATGCATATGCATACTGAAAGAAAGAGTATTGAATACTATTTTCTATTTATCTGTCTATCTGATTACTATCTATCTATATTTGTATTTACTTAAACATTTAATAACAAGAATTATATTACATGGAGAAAAAAGAATCAATAATATATATTTCAAGTAATATAAATTTTAGTTTCATCCCACCTTTAGCACAACAATCACTGTGAATCTGAAAACTTTCTTGACCTCTCTCCATTTAGAACATTGATATAGGAAGACAACCCCACATTTCTACTTTTTAAATATACAATAGTAAGCATTCAAAAAAGAGTAGGTACAGAATTATCATTCATTTTATTCATGCAACTGTATGTGCAAATGTTAACTATGCAAATTTAATTATATATCACCTATTTTATATCAAAACAATCAATTGACCAACATTATAACTTTATTTGAATGTAGAGATAATTATTTTATACATTTTAATCCACTTTGATTATTTAAACGCTATTTCCAATCAAACAAAAAAAAGCTTCCATTGGGTATCCAGAAATATTAGCAAACATTCTATGCAGGGCATGCTTAATTTCTCTGTTCCTCAGGCTAAAAATGATGTGGTTTATGAGAAAGGGGACTGCAGTGTAGAACATGGCTGTCAGCAGTGCTTGAATTGTAGATTCTTTTGACATGGGACCCAAACAAGCAAACAATCCAGAAATGATAAATAAAATAAAAGTAGCTATCTGGAGAGAGCAGATTGATAAGGCATTGTTTCTGGCTACCAGAGATTGCACTTGGAGCACAGTTAAAAATATGTTAATAATGTGATGACTAAGATGACAAAGCCAAGTAAGAGAAAACAAGCACTTACAGCCAGGGCCACAGACTTAAAAAACTGAAGAGCCTAGGATGAGATGCTCATGACTTAAAGAACCTCACAGAAAAATTGATAGATCATATTGGACTCTGTGAAGGGGAGACTGAACATGTAGCCTGTGTGTATGGGGGAATAGACTAGCCCACTAGACAAGCCACCTGCTGCCTGTGTGTACAGATGTGGGGTTATGGTGATACTATAATGCAGACGTTGGCAGCCATCTGGCTCCTACACATGGCGACAGACTTTGGTGAGGGAGGTAACTTATGCTTTACGGCCTGGTAACTGTAAGCTTCTACCCAAAATAAATACCCTTTATAAAAACCAATTGATTTCTGGTATTTTGTATCAGCACCCCTTTGACTGACTAATACAAGCATGCTTAAATAGTAAATGACAATATAAAAGAATGAGAATATAAAGAAACTTACCAATACAGTACTAGTAACATTGAGTGCTATCACTAGATATTGGTCAATTTAGCGTTTTACAATTTTATTTAAAAATACCAATGCAGATCCATATTAGAATTCAAAATAAAATAAAAAGGAACCAAACAAAAAGTGTCCCAACTGTATTCTATGGACCATGGTTGGTCGTAATAGTTTGATGATATTATCTCAGAATTTGTAACAAATATTCCACCACACTGTGGTGTGTTGGTGAAAGGGTGTTGTATGAGAATTCAGCACATATGCATGATTGTTTTGTAAGTTCACAACCTCTGTAATAAAAATATATTTAAAAAATAACAGGGTGGCTTTGGGGGAAAATACACCAAATATAAGATATGGACTAAAATTAGTAGTAATATTTTGTTGATGTTCTTGAATAGTTTGTAACAAATGTTTCACAACAATGCAAGGTGTTGGTGGAGGGGTGATGTATGAGACCCCTGTATGATGTTAGGCATGTTTATTTTGTAAGTTCCAACTTTTATTATACCCTTATTGTTTATGTATGTTCATGTATGACTGTGATATATTTCAATTTTTTAAAAAATTTAAAAAAAAGTACTGAGCATACATGAAGACTGAAATATCAGTTTTCACTTTCTGACCATTAACATCTCTCACAAAGACTTAATGTTGTAAATTTTAACACTGTGGCCCTTCAATTCCCTTCCCTGGGAATCCTGCAGAGAGCCCTTGTGAAGAGACATGTATTTTTATTTCAAGCCAAAGGAGGAAACGTGCATCCGGCTTCTCATTCATGCTTGTCAATGCCTTTCTGGGGATCCCTGGTGCACTTATACTCAAAATCTTCAGGTGGAATTAGTAACTCAGCCTCCAGAGAAGAAAATGTCTTTTAAAGCCTGTTTTTTTATAAATATTTTGTCCATATATTGTGATTAATTACATAGAAAATAACTTAATTTAAGTATAAAAGTAGAATGTGGGTTTTAAAATTTGAGAAATCTCAAGTGACCAGAAGTGGTTTCTGTGACAGTTTTGGCTCAATGATATTTCAATATTAATATTTCATTATAAGAGGAGCAATAACCTTTAATTAAGAAAATTTAAAATGCTATATATGTATGTATATATGTATATAAAATAAGTATATAGGTGATAATTTAAGTAAATATATAAATATATGTGAAAAGATGTTGAAGTAAAACAAATTCAAAATTCTCACCTCTCGGAAAACTAAAACAAATTAACCGAAAGTATCTGAAACATCCTCCAAGTTATCAGTTACTGGTAAAGTAATTGCTGTAAGTTTGAAAAAAGATACCACAGAAAGAAGAAAGAAAAGAGCTACCATGGCACAATGTAAACTAAAGTTGAGGAGACCCACACTATTTGTTACCTCTGAAAGAGTACTTAGGAAAGAAGGTAAATTGACAGAATCATGAGATAATACTGATAATTCTCACAAGGAAATTATTGAGATAATTTCAGAGGGAATAAATCCTCAAACTTCCGCATCCAAGTGGCAAGATTGTAAAGTAACAAGAAGGACCCATGAGCAATCTCTTGAAGTGTGATCTGCAACAGCAGCGTCTGCACCACTGGCAGTTCCCCAAGGAACAGGAGCCCAGCAAAAAGAAACGCTGTGACGAGGCAGGTATTCTACCTCGAAAACCGGGTGGGGTCATTGGGGGACAGAATAAGCCAAAATATATAAACCTGGAAGGAAAATAAATATAACAGGTCAAAAAATCTCGAAAATAACTACCTAAGGGAGTTTTTCACTATTGAACATTTCAATAAGCACATAAATGTAATTAAAAAGAACCCCCCTAGCTCCATGCCCTCAGATGGTCCTTGCTGGGATTTTGAGGATGAAATTGGCATGGAATATGATATTCATTCAGATGCCCTCATTCCAGCACCCAGAGTCTTTAAATTCTTTGCTTGAATCTCCTTAATCCACAAAGTCTCTCTGTACCTGATCTTCACCTTGCTACCTTCAGTGAGCAAAGTAATACTTGGAAGGGCTTCTTATTCTCTGGAATTTAGCTCATTTAGATCCCATCACACAAAGAACTCTTGAACAACCTCCTAAATATGTATTTTTTGTTTTTATTTTTCCTATTCGTTTTTCTGTTATTAATACATGAAAGTTATGTATACATATACATTCCTATCGTCACAATGATCACTAATATTATCCCATTTTACACTTAACACAATAAAAGTATTTTATTCCAATGAATGTATTATTATGTATTAATATTTAAAGCTCATAAGAAACGTTCAATACAGGTTTACATAAAATAAAGACTTATATAAAATACTTCCTGTATTAGATCAGTGTCTCTCGAAAACAGACCTGACAGAATATATATATTTTGTATATATACACATAAATATTATGTGTGTGTATATATAATATTTATGTGTATATATACAAAATATTATATTATATATATATATATATATAAAATAAGATTTTATTATAGGGATTGGCACACACAGCTGTGGAGCTTGGGAAGTCTGAATTGCATAGGGCAGACAGCAAGCTGGGAACTCTGATGGTTTTGTTAGATTCCCCTGGAGAAGCTGGCTGGCTGAAGCAGAGATACATTTTCTTCTTTTCAACCCATTATATGTGTTCCATGTTAATTTTAAAATGTGATTGTCAGTTCTTCAGAAATTTAACAACATTTCAGATTGAGTACCAATTAATGTAAGATTATTTTTGAGCTGAAATTTTCATTTAAAGTAATTTTTGTTCAATTATGAATGCAGAATATCCTTTGAGTTGTTTGTTTTTTCTACATTTCTCTTGCTTTTTTGACTGGTAGTTTATATATTTAAATACCATATAGACTTGATATATTATTTTTGAAGAGAAGGTCAATAAAATAACATATATTAATAGTACCAATTACTTAATAAACAATACAATATAGTGCTGCTGCAGGAATAAATGTGTTAAAAGAACAGAACATAGCACTCAGAAATAGGTATATATACTCAAGGTAATTTATATACTTGATAAAGTTTACTCAAACAACACAGAAGTAGATTGCTTGTAGATAGTGAAAGAAATACTAGATCCCCAAAGGATACTTTCATCTGGATCCTTTTTTTCTTGCTTTAAAATGGTGAAATACAAATAAAATAAAAGCCTAAATTTAAGACATAAAAGCACAAAACTAATAGATAAAGGAGAAACCAAAGTAATATACCAAAGCACTGGTATAATATAATCTCCCTAAACAATATATAAACCCACAAATTATTGGCAAGAGAATTTCTTTTTCATACAAATTATCTCTACCAAGAAGAACAAATAGACAAAGTTAATGGGTGATAGGAATAATAGGAGATGTTTTTCCTTGTTCCAATTTGAAACAAAATAAATATATGCTAACACATATTAACAATACCACTTTCAAATCAAAGAAATATACATAGAAAACCCAAAAAGATGGATAAAAATGCTTTATTGAAAATATAATTCCCATATGGATATTAATTATCAGAAGTTCTAATTTATGAAGAATATGAAACATGAAAGCTCAGGCATAAATGAAATTCACTTTTGTAACTATAAGAATGGCAATAATG
>JAQZBX010102557.1:0-11144 GCA_029593785.1 Cabassous unicinctus | reverse complement strand
TAGGGTTGATATTTGTATGTCAAAGAGACTTAAATCTTTGTGCTCTCCATGTGTCAGCTGGACCTTGAATCTCACCAGAGTTGCAACACTTACTCTCCATTTCATTGGACTCACCCAAGACAACTAACAAGGAGATGATGATGGACAATGACCTTCCCAAGGAACAGAGAGAGTTTGCAACTGCAAGGAAGATAGTCCTCTCTGCTCCATGGGATCTAAGACCCCTATCAATTAGAGGTGGAGTGGACATCAACAACCCCAAGCCCTCAGGATTGGAGCATGAACAATGGACTAGAGTGGACTTACTGGCATCACAATATAGATTATGGTGATTCAAGCAATGGAAGAACTTTTATCAATGATGTGGAGGCAGTGGCCACTGTATGTTCTGAGGGGAGGGAGAGGGAAAAACAAGTGTAATATGGGGACATTTTCAGGACTTGATAAATGTCCTGAGTGACACTGCAGTGACAGATAGAATCCATTATATACCTTGTCATAAATTACAAAATTGTGTGAAAGAGTGTAAACTACAATGTAAAGTATAATCCACACTCAGTGGCAATGCTTAAGAAGGGGTTCATCAATTGTCATAAATGTACCACACTAATGAAGTATGTTGTTAATGTGGGAAACTGTTGGGAGCAGAGCAAATGGGAATCCCCTATATTTTTTGTGCAACATTTATGTAATCTAAGCATCTTTAAAAAAATATATATGTTTAAAAAAAAATACAGACATCTAAAATATACCTACTACCCAGACACCCAGATTAATTTTTTTTAATATTTTCCACATTTTTATATCATTCTATCATCTATCAAGCTTTCTTTCATCATCATTGTCATTTATATATATCTACATGTCTGACTGTCTGTCCACCTATCTCTTTATAAATATTTTTGAGTATGTCATGTATATATGTTCCTTTAATATTTAATGCCTCTGTCATAATATCATGGCTGCTAAATCAAGTGTTACAAAATGTGTTTGTCTAAAGGATGTACATTTATTGCCTCATGGTTTTGAGGCCAAGAGAATTAAAAAAATCAAAGCATGAGTAAGACCATACTTTCTCCTAGAAGACTGTGGCATTCTGGATTTTTTGCCAATCATCCTTGGGTTCTTAGCTTTGCTGTCACATATCAATGAACATGGCAGTGTATTTTCTATTATCTTCTGGGTTCTATTGACTTACAGCTTATCCTCTTCCAGGAGCCTTTCTCTTCATAATGTACCCAGAAAGAGGATTAAGGCACAATTTCAGTTGGGCCACAATTCAGCAAAGAATAACATCTTCAAAAGTTCCTTTATACAATGGGTTTGCACTCACAGGAATGGATTAAGGTTTAAAACATGCTTCTTTTGTGGGGGGTGGGATCAGGGGAAAGATAATACAGCCTACCAGTTCCTCCATGTATATTTCCTCAGAACAAGGATATTCACTTATGTAACCACATTAAGAACAATTATCAAGTTCAAGAAACTTAACATTGATACAATGCACACAGTTTGCATTCAAATTTTTTCAATTGTCCCAATAGTTTTACTTGGGCATTATATTCTCCATTACTAGATCTTGTCCAGGATCGATTTAATTTTTATTTTCTCAGTTCTTTCTCTTTTTTAATTGTGGTAAGATGTATACAATATAAAATTTTCCAGCTCAACCATTCCTAAGAATATAATTCTGTAGCACTAATCACATTAGTAATGTTGTGCTATGACCAAAATCATCCATTGCAGACTTTTGATCAACCTCAAAAAGCCTGCACCAATTGTGCATCAACTCCCTGTTCACTCTCCTGCCAACCCCAGTGATAAGTACTCTACTTTCTGTCTCTATGCATTTGGATGATACTAGTTATTTCATATAAGTGGATTCATATACTATTTATCCTTTTATGTATGGCTTACTGAAGTGTGCTATTTCTCTTTACAACACATGTACTGAAAGAAAAGCTCTGGTGTGTCACTCTGTCTTGTTGTTTACAAAAGTGTAATTTCACTACATATGACACTCTATTATGACATATTAAATGATTAAGCATAGAATTCTGATTTACTACCATTTTTAAACCTTAAGCAAATAGGTTAATTTATTGCTCTGAGACCATTGTGCAAAAAATGATGATCAAAGATTTTTATTAAATCCTTGAATCAAAGGAGAATATCACATTCACTACTTAATAGGTTAAGAATGGGGGGCACATTGAGATAAATATCTTGAGGTGAGTTCTTAAGTGTCATGGGATAATTCCTGATAAGATAACTCTTGTCTTCATAAATAGGCTGTTTGCTGAGATGAACAAATATTTGCCCAGATATATTGGAATACTTTAATTTCCTAAAGCAACAATGAAGTTATTTATTGGTTTGCATTCTTATACTCCTGTGGAGGAATTTATTGAAATACATACATATGCTGATGTGGCAATTTTCTTTTTTCATTGCTACCTTGTGGTTATTAACCAGTAAAAAATGAAGTGTTGATTATTTATTTCAGTGGATGTGATCAATTCACATCTGCACCACTCCTTTATATGGCATCATTGTATACTAAGTTTCCTGTCATTGTCATTTAAACCTCTGTAAGTGATAGATTTTTCTCTATTTTTTGTTAGATGATTGTTTGGATAGGACAATAGTTGTACAAAGCATTTAAGAATGTGAATGACACAGTTTGGAGCAGTGTAGCAGAGACAATTAATAAGAGAATAAATAAGATTTTTTTATTACACTTCTATCTAATCCAAGATCAAACACTCTTAAATCAGCTCAAGAGGAGAAGTTCTATTTCAAATTGAAGTAAAAAAAAGAATCAAATACTGCTCTATTAACAAATTTATCTAATCTTTTGACTTTCAAAAATTATTTCCATATTCTTTCAGTTATACTAAAGAATTCAGAGTATTGTGCAAGTATGTAAGCAGAAGATTCTCCCCGATGATTTCACATGTTCTGCCTTAAGAGGAGAATAGTATATCAGAAGTTTTGTTTTTCAAACCAATCCTTGTTCAATTCTCTGTACATATGGGGGGTGAAATTTTGTTGTTAATGTCATTATCTATGATACTTTTGAAATTTTAAATGTTATTATGGGATATTTCCCACTTATAATTGTTTGAGTAAATTGTGAAGATAAGAGGATTTAGAACAGAAGAAAGTGGCATAAATTTCCATTTTAGTATTTGGTAGACTCTCATATGCCCTACAAAGCCATGTTCACCAAACCCCCAGGCCTGTGGGTATAGTAGCAATAAGTTGTGAGTTTCATAACATATGTATAAGTCAAATATATAACAAAATAGTTGAAATGCCACGAGTGGATAACTGGAATTATATTGTTATAATATTCTTATACCAATTCTGAAGTAATATCAAATCAAATGAAGGTAGATTTAGATGAGTTACACTGGCATACAAGGTACCCTAAGGTAAAAACCAATATCAGAAAACAAATAATTACAATTAACAAGTTATAGAAGAAGATAAAAATGTGATTAATTAATCGAAATGAAAGCCAAAAATTAGTAAGAGTAAACAAGGCACAAATAGGTAAAAAAGTTAAAAAATAGCAATATGATTTAATTAATCATAAAGGTGAATAATTATAATTCAGGATAACAGTATAAACAATAATTTGAAAGGAAGAGAATCTCTGAAAGAATTCAAAAGGAAGTCCCAAATTTATGTGGTCATCAAAATTACATTTTAAATATAAACATATTCATGAAAATAAAGATATAAAGATATATAATGGTACCACTAATTGAAAGAAAGTGAAAATAGTTAAATTATTAATTTAGTATCAGAAATATCAGAATTCAGAGTAAAACATTGGCATGGATAATGTAAGACAGCAGGACACAAGTTTGGAGATCAGATGTCAGTTTCTATGAATTCCCCAGGAGAAGCTGGCTAGCTGAAGCAGTGGTCCAAATTCTCCCTACTGAGTGCTGAAATTATCACTTCTCCTTTTAAGGCCTTCAACTGATTGGATCAGACTTTTGTCATTGTTGAAGATAATCTCCTCAGTTAATTGAGGATGTAATCAGGCAGAGATGCAATCAAGTTCCTGATGATTTAAATCCAAGAAATGTCCATTTAGGAACAATGAGTCCACTGCAGCTTAACCAAAAACTGGACACTATAATCCAGCCTAATTGGCACATGAAATTAACCCTCATGGATCTATACCTTAAACTGTTTAATTATAGATGTGTTCTCCATTTTTCCTTTTAGTTCTCTTAATTTTGCTTTTAATTTTTTCCTTTTATGCCATAAAATTTCTGAGTAATTTATTAGAATGAATATTTCATGTATGTCATGGTAAAGTTGAATATTTTTATTAAGAATTTGGTCTCCAAATTGAATTGTACACAATGGGATATCAATTGATGTGTAAAGAGTGAAATTTAAGAATTTCTGTTTAAATATAAACAGAAATTTAATAAAAATGACAACATTTTTATTAAAATGTTGTCATTTTAATAAAATAACATTATTATTAACACATCACTTGCTACACAATGCTTTTCTACAAAACAAACATAATAACATATCAATGCCTAGTCGTATATGAGGGAACAGAGTAGTATTTGACTGAAAATGTTATGTAAAAAAAAGTTATCAGAGAGAATAATAGTTTGGAAAGTAAAATAACTGACAATTTAACTATCACATCAGCACCTTCTGATAATAATAATAGAAAATTAACAGAAGATAGACTTCTGGTTTTAATTATTAACAATCATTTACAAAATTTACAAATCTAGAAATTGAAACTGTCAGAGTTAATGATTTTTTCTGCAAGATGGCATGTGTTTGGAAAATTATCAAAGAGGGCAAATCATGTTGTCATACACTGTAGCTACTGTGCCTAATTCAAAGCTAATATAGGGATAAGGACCATAATATGTGAAACATGTATAAGAAAATCTACTTAAAAACATAATTTCATTGTTTTATCTTGTAAATATTTTGAAAATTGCATTTTAATACATGTGGTAATAGAAAAAGAAAACCTATTTTTGTTTCTTGAAATAGAGAGTTTAATGCTTGCAAACATGTGATCTTAATCTTAAACTTTCTCAACATAGCGGTGTTTTTTCATTTTAAAAATGTTAAGATTGGATTTGAGTAATAAAAGTTTAATTTACAATTTCTTTGCCACATTAAAAAAAACAAGGAAAGTTTTTATTGTTCTTTTTCACTAACCACAACTTTCTCAGATTCTTCTTTGCGTTCCGTTTTCAGATGTCAATTTAGTTCATCAAAATTGGCAATGTGAAAGAAAGTTAATTTTGAATCGTATTTTAACTAATGTTATCAAAATGAGAATGACTTCAAATAATTCTCCTATCTTTTTCCTGAATAAGTATTGTCCTCATAATTTGCCTTACAGCCTCCTTTATTTGCTTGTTTCTAAGACTGTAGATTATAGGATTAAGGAAAGGAGGCACTATAGAGTAAAACATAGAGGAGATCATGTCCTGACTTGTAGGTGAGTTGGAGGTTGGCTTCATATGCGGAACAGCACCTGAGGTAATAAAGAGGGCCACCACAAGGATGTGAGGGATACAGGTGGAAAAGTGCTTTACTTGCTCTCTAGTGGTTGGAAACTTGAGCACAGTGGAAAATATGTAAATATAAGACATGATGAAGAGGCAAAACAGCCACCACCCAACAGCACCACAGAGACAAAAATTAAAATTTCATTACTTAAGAACTCAGAGTAGGAGAGCTTCAATAGAAAGGGGATGTCATAGAAGAACTGATGAACCACATTGGACAGACAGAATGACAACCAGAATATGTTGCCAGTGTGGATTCCAGAGTAGGCCAGACCATCGAGTACACAGGCCACATTCATCTGGACACTGACCCGAGGGTTCATGATCACAGAGTAGTACAGGGGCTGGCAGATGGCCACATATTGGTCACGGGCCATCATGGTGAGGGACAATAGCTCTATGCAACCAAACAATAGCACAAAGAAGATCTGTGATGCACATCCAACCCATGAGATCACCCTGTTTTCAAGCAGGAAGATGACACATGCCTTGGGAATAGTGACAGAAATGTAGCATATATCCAACATAGACAGATTCCTAAGGAAGAAATACATTGGGTTTTGAAGATTCGAATCAAATGTGATTACTGTGGCAATGAGAAGATTCCCTGTCAGTGTTGCCAAATACATTAGTAGGAATAGCATGGCATGTAAGGCTCCGTGCTCCCACACATCAGAAAATCTTGTGAGCAGGAAATCAGACACTACGGTGGAGTTGGGCGTCTTAGGAAAAGTTCTCTTGACCATGAAGAGTCAAACAAATGATCCCTAAGAAACATGGAAGTTCAACATGTAGAAGGAATTAGCCTAAGGACATTTATAAAATCACATTAATACATTTTTATTCTCTTAGTTTGTTTTGTTCAAGAGATTGTAACATAATGTTTCCTCTGCTCCTTTTGTCTGCCCTGTTTCTGACACTTGTTTCCAAGATAGGGGATAGCAAAAAATATAATCTTTAAGGGTTTATGCCTATGTTTGCATATATTTCTATCACTTACTGGTTATAAAATGGATCTTTTGGAAGTTAAAGTTTTGCCTGGATGATTAAAATATTTAATATAGGTAATTTCTATGCATTCCTGTCTCATTAGTAATGCTCCATGAATATTAATATTTATGATAATATGATGACTCTGCAGAATTTTAGTAGAGATGGGAGATTACCATTTATTCAGAACATCTAAAAATTTTATAATCATTTATAATCCATTCCGTGACCACTAAATGGTTCCCACTAAATGACATCATGCATTTCTCATGCTTTTCCATGTAGTCCTTGAATTTACATAGGTGCTTAGTTTTCTCTGTTCAAAAAGAATCACTTATAGCTCTTGATAGGTAGAGATTACCTTTAGGAAAAAGTATTTATATGTTAATAATATCAGCCTCATTAAATTTAATGTATTTATTCTCCTATTTTATGTCAAACACTGTTATGCTTTCCCATAAAATCTGAGCATATTTCAAAACTTGAGTAAGTTGAGATATAAAGGCATTGCTTGATGTGTGAGTTGTTAATAGATGTTGTATCACACCTATTTCTTCATAAGGTTCTCTTTCACAATCACTCTTAGTGAAACCCTTACTTAACCCTCAACTGCAGAATATTTTCCCCAGAAGTTCCTACAGCTGTCTGCTTTCTTTGTTGCCTTGAAATGACAAAATGTACTTTCCAGACTTGCTTATCTAGCACTTGTTACTACTCATTTTGATGCAATTCCCATTCCTGTTCTGCTGTTCCTTTTTTCTCCTGACAAATGTAACTACTTCTAGAGAACCTCTGCTAACTGTAAGAAGGCAGGATGCCTGTCACTTTCAGACTGACCTCTGGATCTAAAGAATAAAAGTTTTTTCTTTGTTCCTCTTTATTTCCAGACCATTCAAAAAACTAATTCAAAAAGTCTTTATTTTATACCAAGAGGTTTACTGAAAACTTAATGATAACATTTTATGATGAACCTGATTAAAATTGCTAACTTCAAAATTTATAGGAAGCTCTTACCCATTGAAGCATACTTCATGCAGAAGTTAAAATGTTAAAAATAATTGCTTAATTTTTTCCTCACTAAATTTCATATCAGACTACTTCTATCATCTTACAACAATGCAACAGGATTTCATAGTTGGAACACAGAACACATTTTATTTCACAATCACCAATCAATTGTAGGTTTCTGTCTTGAATTTATAATATTTAAGCAAAGCAGAGTTAAATCTTTGCCAACTACAGGAGAATATATTTTTTTAGCTTGACTCTGCCATTTATTTTCTATGTAACTACGGATAGCCTCACATATATTTTTTTACTCTCAGTTTTCTTTTCTACAATTGTAAAAACACCTACTTCATGAATTTAATATTTGTAAAATGGAGATTCTTATAATGGTACCAATGCTAATGAAAAATAAATCAAAAAGTGCTAAGAATTTTAAAAAGTAGAACTAAGCACTACATTTCTTCCAACTCCAATTCATATTACTGTTATTTTTCACAAAAGAAAACAAAGAAGTAAAGGAATTCCAGCACTATGAATTTGCTAATGCAATTTTCTGTTAAAACAAGGATGACAGTATAAAATTTTATACAGAGTTAAAAAGAGATTGTAAAACTAAGACTACTCTTAAATAGTACACAGGTTGCAGAAAGTTAATTAACAAAGTAAAGTTCTCCTGGGATAACTAGATTATTACATATCAAATTGTAAAAGCAAATGATTTTTTGCCTTTTCTGCAAGGACATAAACAATTAGAAGATGCATTTTGGAAATTAATATATTTATTTGTTTATTGATTGATTGAGACTTACTTGTAATCTTTAATTTATTTACAATATCTATATTTAAAGGTATTTTTGGGTGAATTATATACAGACATTTGTCTGGAAGCTGTGAAACTTAATTAAGAACTAATGTTTCATGGTTTTCATGATATGTTCTTAGAATTCCCTAGAATTGCACTGGAAGTGAAAGGGTTCATGTGCCTACTTTACTTATATAACTTCACTTATTCACTAAGTACAACTGACTGAATAAAGCAGAGTTCAGTAGAAAAAGAAAATATGAAAATGATTATTGAAAATTTTAACTGATTCACAATAATATACATAAATCATTGTTTATATTCTTTTTAGGTAAAAAAAAACATCAGAATTAGATCTGTTTAATTATAAATTTAAATTAGCATTCTGCATACAGATACTCTGGTCAGTTTGCAGAGCTGCTCCTGCCCCTGCTCCATCTGGTGCTGCAATCAGCTCAGTCTTTGCTTCCATGTACAGCTATCAATTCTGAGAAACTGGTTTGAATTGAGTTTATTGTTACATTGAATAAAAGTGAAGTGGTTGTTTCCTTGTATATGTACCTTCTATATTTACATATTTTTAAATAATAGTCCCTATAAGTTTCAAAAAATCAACTAATCAGTGGAGGAAGTAAAAGCAGGTGATTCTTGGAGAGAAGGGAAGAAAGAGAGAAAGAGTTTATAACATCAAAGTCTAAAAAGTTAATTTTGTTTCCTACTTACACTGGATAGACATATCGGGATTTCTGGTAAAGTTCCACAGCTACTTTACCTGGGGGCAAAAATGAGCATACATATTTAGTCGAGTTGACTAACAGCCTGTCTGGAAACTTTCTAATGTAGAAAGTGCTTTCAGGTTAAATTACATTTCCAAACATTGGTCTCCAGTGGCATCAGAGAAAACCCCTGGGAGCATAGGCTTTAGCACCAATAATAGCCAGTACCCACTGTTAATTTCAAACACATAATTTACTCTAAATGGTTAGGGAAAATGAGCCAAGTTAAATCTATCCATGAACAGCACTTTTAAAAAAAAATTGAAGTATATCATTCATACAGGAAAATACATTTTCAAGCATATAGTAAATGTTGTGACATTACAAAACAAATTTGCATAACATCATACTGGGGTCCCATACATCAACCCACCACCAACACCTTTCATTGTGAGACATTTGTTACAAATTATGAAAGAGTATCATCAAAATCTTACTACTAACTATATTCTATGCCTTACATTTGGTGTATTTTCCCCCAAAACCACCCTAATATTTTTAAAATATATTTTTATTACAGAAGTTGTGAACTTACAAAACAATCATGAACATGTGTAGAATTGCCAAACAACACCCCTTCATCAACATACTACACCGTGGTGGAATATTTGTTACATATTATGAGATAATATCATCAGACTATCACCACCAATCATGGTCCATAGCATTTTTATTTGACACATTTTTTTCATTTGACAATTTTTTTTTTCATATTCCCACATTATCAACACAATATATCTTTGTCATAGATGCATCAATATTACCACAGTCCATAGGTCAATTCTGTTTTTCCCATTCTTCTCCATATGCCCACCCCTCTGCACTAGTAACATACATCTGCTCTAAATCACAGAAGGACACTCTTGCATCTGTACCATCAACCACAATTCTCATCGACCTCTAGGTTCACTGTGTTATTCCATCCCTATGTTATTCTCTAGTTTTCTTTCAATTGATATTTACATCCCTGGACTACCCTTTCCAGCCACAATCCCATTTATAAACCAGCTGTTACTCACTAAAATGTGTTAACATCAACTCTATACATTTCCACACATTTACAGTAAAGTTAAATAAAAATCTACATACATTAAGAATCAGTTGTCTTACTCAGCACTCCTCTTATGACCTAAAAACCTATACTCTTGGTTTTAACTCTGTTATTTCTTCATACTTAGTTCATATTAATGAGACCGTGTAATATTTTTTCTTTTCTGTCTGGCTTACCTCACTTAGCATAATGTCTTCAGATTCTTCCTTGCTATCATATGTGTCCCAATTTCATTTCGTCTTACTGCACCATAGTATTCCATCGTATGTTTATACCACATTTTGCTTATCCATTCATTGTTTGATGGACACTTAGTTTGTTTCCATCTTTTGGCAATTGTGAATAATGCCGCTATTAACATCTGTGTGCAGATGCCTATTTGTGTCACAGTTTTCAGTTCTTCTGAATATATTCCTAGTAGAGGAATTGCTGAATCATATGGCAGTTGTATATTTAGGTTTCTGAAGAACTGTTAAACTGACTTCCACAGAGGCTGCACCATTTCACACCTCACCAACAGTGAAGGAGTCTTCCTATTTTTCTGCATCCTCTCTACCACTTACTGATTTCTGTTTTCTATACAGTGTGAGATGATAAAACATTGTCATTTTTATTTGTATTTCCCTAATAATTGGTGAGATGGAATAATTTTTCATGTGCTTTTTGGCCATTTGTATTTCCCCCTTGGAGAAATGTCTATTTAAATCTTTTGCCCATTTTTAAATTTGATTGCTTGCTCTCTTATTGTTGAGTTGCATGATCTCTTTATATAGAATGGAAATCAGGTCAGTAGTAATGTCCTCATTTTCATATTTTAATTCATATATTTGAATCTTCTTTTTTTACTTTTGCCAGTCTACCTGAGGGTTTCTTGATTTTCTTAATCTTCTCAAAGTACCAAATTTTGGTTTTATTTCTCTCTCTTTTTTTTTTTTTTTTTT
>JAQZBX010102556.1:0-11145 GCA_029593785.1 Cabassous unicinctus | reverse complement strand
AATGGCGCAGCCCCACCCAGCCTGGACTGGCTCTCGGGACAGGGCAGACCAAACCTGGGAGTCAAAAGCAGGGTGTCAGCCCCAGGCTCTCTCTCCCCTCTCCTGTGGAGTCCTCAACAATTAGTCCAGGCTAGAAGAGAGGGAGATTGCGAGGGTCGAATTTCTCCAGTCCTTCCTAGGCTCCCAGGGCAAACTGCCGCATGGAGGGGTCTGTGGAGCTCCGCAGCCCAAATTTGCACGTCAGAACCTGAGTCAGCCTAAGGCTGTGTCCCTCTCTTTCCCCTTTCCGGGAGTGGTAGATCCCTGGAGCCCCCTTTGTCTATAGTCGCAGGCCCAGAGGCCCGAGAATTCTAAAGAGTGTGGGGAAGGGTGCCGGCAGCAGCCGCCGCTGCTGATTAAAAACTCACGGTTCTGCTCTGGTTCTGTCATCACAATTTCTCTCTTTTGTCCCTCTCTCCTCTCGGTGGTGTGCAGTCTTCCCCTGCTTGGGTCTGTTTCAGCCTGTTCTCTAGCTATTTTTCTGGAGAGAGATTCCTGTGTGTTACTAGTCAGCCATCTTCCCGGAAGTCCCTAAAATTATTAATTTAATGTTATGTGAATTTTATCTCAATTTTTCAAATGTGGAAAAAGGCCCTGTCCTGGGATCACAATCAACACCTAACCACAGGAGGCTGGTGAACCTTACTCCACTGTCAAGGCCTGAAACAGACACGAGTTAGGAAGCAATGGGAAGTGATGGTCAGAGGACCTAAAGGGAGTGGGAGTTCGTGACTTGACTAACAGAGGCAAGCTTATGACTGGATATGAGAAGGAACACTACAGTATCAGCTCTCCAAGCAGATGGAGGAAGCAAGGCCCATCTTCCAGCAACTACCCAATTCTGAGCTCGGTCTTGGAGATCAGTCTAGAACAGGGTTTTCATATAGTCAGCTGCCACCCATCAGTGAATTGTAAAATCAATTTTGTAGAGCATCATCAACATTTTTTTAAGTGGGCTAAACAATGGATTAGAAATAAATGGAATAGAACATATACTGGGCCACATATAATAAGATATTATTTATTGGTTTCAGTTATAAATATATGGACGTTTGTACCAAGTCAGGATGTAAATATATTTTGTGAATTCCACTCTAAATAAATCTGAAAGCAACTAGTCTACAATAGCTAGCAAAATTCTCTGCTGCATCTCATTAATATTACATAGGTATACATCTATATATTAAATTCTTCGATGAGTAGGATAAAACATTTACATATTTATTAGCCCATATATGCACAAAAAATATAAGTGTTACATGAAATACCTATAAAATAAATTACTGAAATTAAATATATTCATGTAATTATTATTTTCCTACTAACTTTCCTACTCTCAGAGGTTAAATATTGTAGATACAGAAAACAAAAAGTCTTGAAACCAACCAATTCCCATGCTTTGGTACTATTCGTCATAAAATCCCAAAACATTTCTTTACATCTGGAAAAGATACTAATTTTTTTTTTTTTTTTTTGGCTGCGTAAAAGTAATTTTATTTTTTTAACTTTTTTACTTTGAAATACTTTCAGAGTTTCAGAACAGTTAAAAAAAATAATACAAATCCTATAAAGAGAACTCCAACATACCCCTGCTCCCTCCCCTAGACACAGATACACCAATATTAACATTTTGCCACATTTGCCATATCATTCTATCTATCCATCCATTCATCTGTGTGTGTCTATTTATCAATCCATTTTCTGAACAAGTGAGTGTAGATTGTATGCATCATACTCCTTGAACACTTAATACTGCCAAGCACGTTTCTTAAGAACAAGGCTATTCAATTAATTATGCTACCACCTTAAGTGCAGTTATCAAGTTCAAGAAATTTAAAATTGATGTAAAGCTTACAGTTTGTATTTCAATTTTTTCATATGTCCCAATAATGTCCATCTGAGCCTTTTCTCCTCCCTTGCTAGATCCCTTCCAGGATCTTACAATGAATTTAACTGTTACTGTCTCTCTCTTTTTTAATTGGTGGAACATATATTTAACAAACTTACCTTACCCATCTCAACCACTGCCAAGCACACCATTGAGTTGGGATTAGTCACATTCACGTTACAGTAAATTCACCACTTTCCATTACTAGAACTTTCCCATCTCCTCAAACAGATATCCTGTATCCATTGTGCATTAAATCTCCGTTCTCCCTACCCTCTGCCGCTGGCAACAGAAACTCTAGTTTCTGTCTCTCTGAGCTTGCATATTTCCTAATATGTTCTTTATAGTTACCAAAGGGCTTAAATTTAACATCCTAAATCTGTAACAATCTCATTTTCCTTGATACCAACTTAACCTCAATAGTATACATATGTTCCATACTCCTGCATATTCCCATCTTTAGACAGTTCCAGTTATGAATTATATATCTATATATTATGAGTCCAAACCACTGACTTATCATTTGCTTTTTAGAACCTATAGGAAATAGTATGTGGAGTTAGGGGAGTCAGTGCAGCTCACTGGTTAAGCACCGGCTTCCCACATGTGAGGTCCCAGGTTCAATCCCCCCAGCACCTCAAAAAAAAAAAAGTGTGTGTGTGGGGGGGGAGTTACAAACCAAAAATACAACAGTACTGGCATTTATATTTATCCATGTCATTACCTTCACTAGATATGTTTAATTCTTCATGCAGCTTTGACCTATTGTCTATTGTCCTTTCCATTCAACCTGCTGAATTCCCTTAAGCATTTCTTGTGGAGCTGGTCTAATGGTTACGAAGTCCCTTAGTTTTTGTTTATCTGGGAATGTCTTAATCTCTTCCCTCATTTTGAAAGTTAGTTTTGCCAGATATAGAATTCTTGGTTGGCAATTTTTTGCTATCAGCACTTTAAAAATGTCTTCTCCCTGCCTTCCTGCCACCACGGTTTCCAATGAGAAAACAGCACTTAATTTTACTGAGGCTCCCTTGTACATGACACACTGCTTCTCTCTTGCAGCTTTCAGAATTCTCTCTGTACTTCTAGCATTCAACAGTCTTATTGTAACATGCCCTGGCATGGGTCTATTTGGGTTTATCCTATTTGGAATTGTTGAGCATCTTGCATGTGTATATTTATGTCCTTTGTTAAATTAGGGAAGTTTTCAGCACTTATTTCTTTGAATAGTCCCTCTGCCCCTTCTTCTCTTTCTCCTCCTTCCAAGACTCCTGCAGTGCATATATTGATATGCTTGACGGTATCCTACAGGTACCTCGGGGTCTGTTCAGTTTTCTTCATTTTTTCTTTCTATTCCTCAAACTGAATAATTTCAATTGTCTTTTATTTTTTTCAATTGTATCTTTTTTCAATTTTTATCTTTTTCAATTTTATCTTCAAGTTCTCTTATTCTTTCTTCTAGCTCCAATCTGCTGTTGAACCCCTCTAGGGAATTTTAAATTTCTGTTACAGGGGTCTTCAGCTCTGGGTGGTTCCCTTTCATAATTTCCCAGGCACAGCACTGTATGTCCTACAACCAGCAATCCCTTGACCCAGGCATCATGACTTGACTGCTCTTCCACAACATTCTGTAGGAGAGCTCGGTGAGCTACCTTCTACATTTGGGGCAAGTTCTGGGAAAGCAAGTCTCTCAAGGTACCAACAGACACATTGGGCCAGATATATATGCTCCCAGTATGTACACTACTCTTCTCCCTTCATAACTGGGACCAGGAATTTATACCTGGAAGCGCAGAACCTCCAGTGCAGGGTGGGGGAAGGGCCCTCCAGAGTGCCAGGAAATCCTACCACATTTAGTCAGCCCTTTCCTTGCTTTGTGCTAGCCCTTTTACTGCAGTCTTTTAACTGTCTTCTGGAGCTTCAATAAAGATGTTTTTGCCAGTTCTTGCTGGTTGTTCAAAGCTTCTGTGGGGGAATGGGGGAATGGAGCCCTGAAGCTCTCACTCTGCCATCTTGATGAGGGCAGGGCAAATAACATTTTCATTGCCCCTTTTTGAGAGTTTAATCACTGCAACTAGTCATGTTCATTTGTTAAATATTTACTATACTCTTAAATCTGGAGAAAATTCTTAGATTTTTCTTCTTTAATGTACATAAAATGATATTTCGGTGATTCACAAAAGAATTGGTAATCTCCTTGTTTCCCAAACACAAGTCCTCTTCTAGGGAACAGTAGGTGTTAAATATTCAATAAAGTATTTCCAAGTGTTCAAAAATAATGCTTCTGTGGCTTATTATATGCATGTCTGATGAAAGATAATTAAAAACTAAAAAGCTAAATTTCATAATTATTCTACTATTATGAAAATCAACAAAAATATTCTTTACAGATGTCTATTTTATTTCACAAATTGGAAACAGTAAACTATAGTGGCTTGGAGACACAACTTAAATCCAATCTTCGAATTACTTCGAAATTCAGTTTTTATTTCACAAATTGAAGAAGAACATTTATGTGATGTGTCTCAAAATTAATATTTAGAACTGAAAAATGCAATCATTAATAGATAAGCAAGGTTTACAATACTTTCAATGCATTCTGAGGGACAGTATAAAATTAGGAAGGAGGCACCTGGGGTACTGGTGACACTGGGTGGTCAGTTTGTAAAAATGCATCTACCCATAAGTTATGATATATGCTCTTTACTTTATATATATTATAGTTCAATTAAAAGTTTTTTTAATTGATTTGATTATAAATAAACTTTTGTGTGGGTGTTTGAGTTTTTTTCAAGACTACATTGTTGTTGTTTTATTTTGTTTTTGGATGGGTTTCCTTTCTAATTTTAAGTACTTATCTTCAGAAGTAAAGAAAATTTTTCTAGCAAATCATCTCCACAAATGACACACTGCAGTTTTGGCATACTTATCTCAGGTAGGCCACATAATAAACCAGAATAATGTTTTACACCTCTAGACCAGTGTGTCCAATAAAACTTTCTCCAATGGTATGTTCTTTATTTACACTGTCCAATATGGAAGCCACTAGGCATCTGTGGCTATTTGAACACTTGAAATACAATGTGACTCAATTTAAGTACTGAATTTTTTATTTAATTTAATTTAAATTACTTCAAATGTAAATAGCCACAAGTGACACTCTAAAAAACACCTAGCATTTTCTGCCTTGCAAACACCAAGCTGTGCTTCATTTCTGTCAGTCGTATATCTTTTTTTAAAATAACTGACTCATTGTTATTTGTACAATCACAAGAAGCAAAGATCTTTTAAATTTTCCCATTACATATGAAAAACATCCTTATGTTTCATTAGTAACAAAAGACTACTGTGAATAAGTCTATAAATTTATGACTAAAATAATTTAAACAACCTAGAAAAGTCACCGAAAGTGAACAGCTCCCACTCTTAACAGATAAGTAGATGCGTAGGCTAAATCGTGAATACAGACAACAAAAGAATACTTTTGCACAGGGCATTAATGACAGTTAAAGCCTGAATATGTTGACTCAGGCTTTAAATCACTATGTCTAGTAAGACATTTTAGAGGTAAAATTTTCAGAATGGCAAAAGTTTCCCATGGAATGAAAGTTGTGAAACATGTATCTAAATCAGTATTTACCAAACTATGTTTTGAGGAATAGTAGTATAGTATGAGAAGTTAAATGATACACCTCAAAAAAGTGTTCTTTGTTCAAGTTGGGAAACGCTAGGTTATAGTTAAAACAGCTTTCTTTGGGGAAAATTTAATGAGCAAATATTCATGGAATCTCCAAGAGGAAGATAACAGGAGCTTTATAGAACTTATCTGACCAATAACCATGGAAAATAAAGGTCTAGTCAGCATTTCTCATAATGCCTGGTCATAAGAATCACATGGGTGCTTGCCAAATATACTATTTTCTATTTTCATGAATTGGAAGACTAATTATTATTAAGATGTCAATTTTACCCAAAGCAATTTAAGATTCAACACAATCCCAATCAAAATCCCAACAGCGTTCTTTGAAGAATTGGAAAAGCCAATCATCAAATTTATATGAAAGGGTAAGGGTCCCTGAAAAGCCAAAACATCTTGAAAAAGAACAAAATTAGAGAATGCACACTTCCAATTTTTTGTAATAAGTTGTAAAACTTATTACAAAGCTACAGTAATCAAGACAGCATGGTACCAGCACAATGGTATAGAACAATGGAATCTAATTGAGAGTTCAGAAATTAACCCTCACATCTATGGCCAAATGATTTTTGACAAGGCTGCCAAGTCCACTCAAATGGGAAAGAAGAGTCTCTTCAACAAATGGTGCTGGGGAAACTGGATATCCATATTCAAAAGAAAGAAGGTAGACCCCCTACCTCACACATACAAAAAGGATCAAAGACCTAAATATAAGAACCAAAACTATAAAACTCCCAGAAGAAAACATAGGGAAGCATCTTCAGGACCTTGTGTTAGACCATGGTTTCTTAGATTTTACACCAAAAGCATGAGCAAAAAAAAATAGATAAATGGGAATGCATAAAAATTAAAACCTTTGTGCCTCAAAAGATTTCATCATGAAAGTAAAAATCAACATACAGAATGGGAGAAAATATTTGGAAGCCATATATCCAATTATGGTTTAATATCCAGAATATTTAAAGAAATCCTAATGCTCAAAAACAAAAAGACAAACAACCCAACTAAAAATGGGCAAAAGACTTGAATATACGTTTTTCAAAGGAATTTATACAAAGGGCCAAAAAGCACATAAAAGTATGCTCAACATCATTAGCCATTAGGGGAATGCAAATCAAAACCAAGAGCTATCATTTCACGCTCACTAGAATGGCTACTATTCAAACCAAAAAATAACAAGTGTTGGAAAGGATGTAGAGAAATAGCATACTCTTTCATTGTCAGTAGGAATGTAAAATGGTGCAGCCACTGTGGAAAAGTTTGGTGGTTCCCCAGAAATTATCATATGACCTGGAAATCCCACTTCCAAAAGGACTGAAAGTAGGTTCTCAAACAGCTATTTACACACTGATGTTCATTGCGGCATTATTCACTACTGCCAAAATGGATAAACAAAATATACATGCAATGGAAATTATTCAGCTGTGAAAAGGAATGAAGTTCTGATAAATGCAACAACATGGATGAACTGTAAAGACATCACATTGAGTGAAATAAGCCAGACAAAAAAAGAACAAATATTGTATAATCTCACTGACTGATGTAATTAGAATAAGCAAATTTGTAGAGTTGGAAAAAGGGTTGGGAATGGAGAGTTAATGCATAACTGGTACAGGGTTTCTGTTTTGGATGATGGAAATGTTTTGGTAATGGACAGTGGTACATTACCTGTAGGTAGTACAGCATTGTGGATGTAATTAACACCACTGAATTAAATATTTGAATATGGTCAAAGGGGAAATTTTAGGTTGTATATATGTTACCAAAATTAAAGTTTTTAAAAACCCATACAACTATACAACACAAACAAGGAACCTTACCATAAGCTAAGGACTACAGTTAATAGTATAATTATCATAAAAGTATTTCACCAATGATAACAAAGGTATCACAGTAATGAAAAGTATTAATAGGGAAAACTGTGTGTGATGGAGGGTATATGGAAATTCCATATTTTATGCATGATTTTTCTATAAACCTACAACTTCTGTAATTAAAAAGTACATTAAAAATAAAAGTTTAAAAAAAGCAAATTACAAAGTCAAATTTATAACTCTTTCCAAACAGAAACCAGTGATGTAGGTACTTTCTCCCTCACTCTATGTGTACATGGCTATTTTAAAAAAATTGGGGGGTATAAAAAATATATTAAAATCAGTGTACAAATGTATTTAAGGTGAAGTTTCAAACATTGACTTTGCTGTGACTAAAAGGAAAGCCTTCCTGTTTGACTAGTACATACAAGTAGAGAAGGGTAATTTAAACAACCTGCAGCAGCATCATGACCTTTCACAGAAAGTTAAAAGTTTACAAAATCCCTTTCATATTTACAGGATCGGAGCTTTCTGATCTGTGACCATCATTCTGAATGTTCTGATACACCCCTTCCTTTGACTCTTCCTAAAAAAGGAAGAAATCCCTTCATGAATAGAACAATATCCTCAGTGCCATGTGCTGTAAGATGACATATACCTGTTACTTGGCTGAAGGCCGCTGGGAATCACATACACCTGTTCAAGGGGAGAAACACTGTCTTCCAAATCTGATTCTATTATGCAGCTGCAAATTATAGGTAAGCCATCATCAGTTTTGTGTCTCACTGCCTGGCCTGCCATTCAGGCACATATGCATATCCCAGATATATGAGGAGTGCTTTGTTTTGCTTTTTCAAAGACTTTGAAAGAGTCAACCAGGAGGCTCACTGGAAGATTTTTAAAGGATAATCATGGGACATTAAATGTGCTCTGATGTGGCTATATCTTAGACCTCATTTATGAAAGTTTATCAAACTACTAAAATACCTTTGTTTCAAGGATAGCTTCACCTATAGGGCAAATTCAGAGTTCTTTGCAGAATTTGCAATTACAGTGACTCAAAATTACTTCATTTCACCCTCACAACCCTGTGAGAAAGTACTATCATGGCCATTATTACTGATGAGCAAACAAAGACTAATTTAAAACCATCCAGCTGAAATTACTTGCTACTAATGATCTTTTTGTTATTTTTATGTATTCATGTACTTTATCCGGTTTTAGTTGTCTTTTTCTAATACTCTGTCACTGATACATTTCTTTTTAAAATTATTTTTTTAATTAAAGAAATTGTAGATTTACAGAAAAATCATGCAGAAAATACAGTTCCCATCACCATACCCCCAATATTAACATCCTGCATTAGTGTGGTCCATTGGTTACTGTAGCAGTTTGGCAGTTTGATATAGTTATGAATTCCAAAAATAGATATTGGATCATGCTTGTAAACTGATCTGGTCATCTGGGCATGATTCAGTTATGATTAGGGCGTTGACTGGGCCACTTCAGTAGGGCATTGAGCCCCGCCCCTTGGTGGACAGGGTCTCAAAGATAAAAGACATGGCCAAGGACAGAGTTGGAGCAGTTTTTGATGTTGGAGTTCTGATGCTGAGATTTAATGCTGGAGCCCTGGGAAGTGAACACACAGAGGAGCTTGGTCGTGAGGTAAGAGAGAAGGCCCAGGGAAGACAAACAAGCTGTTTGCCTGATAGTCTACAGCTGGGCTTGTGGAGCGAGGCAAAGCCGAGAGAGCCTCATAGTCTACAGCTGACCTTGTGGAGATAGCAGAGGAGCTGAACCCAGAGACAAGCAAGCCCCGGGAAGAGAGGAACCCAGGAAGCCTGAACCCTCACAGACGTCAGCAGCCACCTTGCTCCAACACGTGGCAATAGACTTTGGTGAGGGAAGTAACTTACGCTTTATGGCCTGGTAACTGCTTCTACCCCAGATAAATACCCTTTATAAAAGCCAACAGATTTCTGGTATTTTGCATTAGCACCACTTTGGCTGACTAATACAGTTACAATTAACAAAAGAGCATTATTATAATTGTATTATTAACTATAGCCCATGGTTTACATTAGGGTTCTCTGTTTGCATTACAGTTTTATGTTTTCTTTTATCCTAGTAACATATATACAATCTAAACTTTCCCCTTTTAGCCACATTGAAACATGTAATTCAGTGCTGTTAGGTTCATAATGTTGTGCTACCATCACCACCATCCATTACCAAAACTTTTCCATCACCCTAAATAGAAACTCTGTACAATTTAAGAATTAACTCCCCTTTCCCTACCCCCACTTTGTCCCCTAGTAACCTGTATCCTAATCTTTGAATCTATGCCATTTACTTATTCTAATTATTTTATTTCAGTGAGATCATACAATATTTGTCCTTTTGTGTCTGGCTTATTTCACTAAACATGACATCTTCAAGGTTCATCCATGTTGTCGCATGTATTAGAATTTCATTCCTTTATTTAGGGAAATCTTTATTTTAAAAATTGGCCTAGTCACTCCTTTTCTGATGTCACTGGAACTTTCAAATCTCTAAGAAATGAGAAATCATTCTAATGTCTCAAGAGTGGCACTAAAATAAGGACAGAAAAGACCTCTCACTTCCCCTAAATTAAAAACAGTGACATTTTACAGTCTAAGGAACTTTTAAATCTCATAGAGAATGTACTCTCTAAAGCCTTCCCTCCTGAACTAGGGAAATACACAAAGCAAACCAAGATAGAAGTCTAACATTCATGACATTTAATGGTGATAGGGCAAAAATGTTAATCTAGTCATTTATGAAATAATAACAGCTAGCGTTCATGGGGTGTTTACTTTTGCCAAGCACTGCCTAAGCATGTTACACACATTAAATCATTCAGTAGCCACACAATTCTGTAGGATGCATTTTATCATCATCCCTTTTTGCAGATGAGCAAATTAAGACACATTTGCCCAATGTCTTGGGTAGATAATTAGAGTCAGAGTCAGGATTT
This sequence comes from Cabassous unicinctus, assembly GCA_029593785.1. Classification (NCBI taxonomy): domain Eukaryota; kingdom Metazoa; phylum Chordata; class Mammalia; order Cingulata; family Chlamyphoridae; genus Cabassous; species Cabassous unicinctus. Next base: position 712 of record JAQZBX010102556.1, on the reverse strand, counting down.
GATCCTAGATGGCCTGGCTTCAGAACCCACCCTCTTACCTACAATGCCACAATGCCATGCAGAGTGGGCCAGTGGCACTATTAAGCTTACTTATTTGTTGAAATATGTGTTTTCATTTGTGAATTAATTAAAGCTGAACTTCCAAGCCACAGTCACTTGTCTTTAGTCTATTAAATAAAATTTGAGAAGTAATTTATGGTGTGCTTGTGAGGCTTCCATGAGTTAGTACACACAAAGAGCTTATTATGGCACATAATAAGTACAATATAAATGTTGCCTAATACTATTATTTGTCTTTGTTTTCTACTTCTTTCTTTTTGGTGTTTTTGATGTTCCTATATCCATTCATTCAGCCCCCTTGCATAAAATGCCTACCATGAGCTGGGCACTCTAACACTGAAGAATCACAGATAATACAGATATACCCTTAAGACTTTCAAACTTAGTTGAGGAATCCAATTTCTATACCACCAAGTAATATATAAGTGCTGCAATATATATGTGCTATGGAAGTGCAGTGAAGGTGTTATTTGAGGCATACCGTGAAAGACCATGAAATACTTTTTCATCAGGCAGGGAAGACATAATGTCCATTAGAGCTAGAACACAGGGTACAAAAATAATGGGGGAGCAGATGTGGCTCAAGCAGTTGAGCACCTGCTTCCCACATGCGAGGTCTGGGGTTTGGTTCCTGGTGCCTCCTTAAAAAAAA
>JAQZBX010102555.1:0-11148 GCA_029593785.1 Cabassous unicinctus | reverse complement strand
TGAGGTTGCTGCATCAGCCCACCGCACCGCTCAGGCCGGCGTGCCCTCACAAGGAGGCCTCGGGACGCGAACCCGGGCCTCCCATATGGTAAACGGGGGCTCTATCCACTGAGCCACACCCGCTTCCCTTAAGAAAATATTGAGCGAAGGGGTGGGCACAGATTCTGAATGAGTGCTTGCTAAGAAGAAACAAAAAGACAAGTAGACTTTCCTCTCCATTTTGCCGAATTGGAAAGATTTTACTCTATAAATAAAGCAACTACATTGATATTAGTACTTGACAAATTGTAGCGAAAATAAACGTTTTGAGGACCCAGTTTGTATTACAGCCCAGCATCTCCTCTGCCCTGAAACTACAGACCTACTCAGCTACTTTCATGATCATGGGCACCTAGCAATTTGCCTGAGAATCAGCAAAATCTGACACCAGAAATCATGGGATCACACAGTAGAATAAATAGCCTGTTAATTTATATTCAACAATAATACTTAAAAAATTGAACGTTTTCCATGTGCCAAGCACTGCAAGAGGCACAAAACTTTGAGGTAGGTGCTATTGTTGATCTATTTTATAGGTGAAGACGCTGAAGCCTAAAAAGACTTGCTAACATGGGGTAGAGCTAGAATTCAAGCCTGGAGCCCATCTCTTCACCTCTGGGCCTGACTATCCCAAAGCTATGGGCGTCAGCACTGGGCTGTCTAACTCTCAGTTTCCTCGTCCATGAAGTTAGGCAGAAGAGGGTAGTGGCGAGGATTGGGTGAAGAAATGTAGGGCAAGTGTCTATCACAGTACCTGGCACTTGGAAGACACTCAATAAACGTGCATGCAAAGTCATCCAATAAATATTTTTTGAGCAACTCCTGTGTCAACACTGTCCTAAGTGTCGGGGACATAGAAGGGAAAAAAAGCAAAGATCCCTGCCCTTGTGGAGTTGACATTTTCTTGGGGAAAGACAGGAAATAAATGAATTAATAATTAAAACACATGGTCTGTTGGATGGTGTTGAATGTCAAGGAGAAAAATACAGAAATGAATGATATGTGTGGCCCAGGGGCCAGGGAACAGTGTCAAGCACAGGGTCAGGACAGGCCTCACGGAGAAGGGGACACTGAAGCAGTCTTGCACGAGGTAGGAGAGCAGCCAGGTGCCAGCCTTCACCTGCTCGTCCACCGGCTGCACGCACTGTGGTCTGACGGCCTCTGGCGCAGTGGCACTGCTCCCCTTGTTTTCTGCCCTGCAGCTGTTTCAGGGTCCCCACTGCGACACCAAGGGAAAAGCCTTGGCCATTCTGGCGGTGCTGGGAAGTTAAGGTCCCGTGGAGGAGGCAGGAGCTTCTGGGAGAAGCAGCTTCTCCCTGTTTCCAACATTCACCGGGACAGCTACGAGGCGCATTGCCCTTGGCTCCGAGAGCCCCCAGCAGGATCGCGCCCCCATTTTCCCACCGTGGTAAGCAGCCCGGTACCGCACCCTTGGACTGTCTTCTCTCCCTCCTCCTTCCACTCTGTCCAGGACCCCATTCCTGGTCCTTGGGATCACTTCCCCAAGGAAACTAATACCACAAAGGACCCTTGTCTCAGACTCTGCTTTTCTGAGGAGCTCAGAATATATACCGAGGGAAGAGCAACTGGGAAGAGAGAAGGATAAACGTAAAGACCCCAAAGTAAGAGCATGCTGGGCTCATGTCCAAGGCGCAGAGAGGAGGCTGGTGCGGCTGCAGGTGAGAGTAGTAGGAGATGAAGAGCCTCATGAGCCTTTGGAGGGTTTTAAGGGGAAAAAAGAAAAAAGAAATGACCTAACATGCTTCAACAGGGCCACTCTGGCTGCTGTGTTGAGAATAGACCACAGGCACATAGGAGTGGAAGCCAGGAGGCCTGTGAGGGGGTTATTGACATAAGCCAGGTGTGAGACGATGGTGGCTTGGTCCACGATGATGGTGAGGGGATGGTGACATGTGGTTGCATTTTGGATCTGTTTTGAAGACAGCATCTACAACATTTGCCAATGGATTTGATTTGGGGTAATAGAGAAAGATAGGAGTCAAGAATAAATCATAGGTTCTGGGACTAGACAGATAGAGCAGTCATTTCCTGGGGTGGGGAAGGTGGAGGAGGACCCAATTGTGGAGGAGGAATGTAAGGAGCTGAGCTCTGGGCCTGCAATGTCTGAGATGCCCATTAGCCATGCAGGGAGGTTGCCAAGTGGGCAAATAGATAGATAAGTCTGAAGTTCAAGGAGATGTAGTGGGGCTAGGGATGAGAGCTGGAGGTGATCAGATGGTCTGTAGCCACCAGACTGGGTGGATCACCAAAGGGTGAGGGAAGTAAGACGGAGAAGAAGGCCAAGGACTTGGAATCTGGGAGGCTCCAACATCGGGAGGTCTGGAGGTCATGAAGCCACCAGCGCAGGAGGCTGAGAAGGAGGAACCAACATCTCAGGAGGGAAACCAGGACAAGGGTGGAGTCCTGAAAGCTGAGAGAAGAGAGTGTATCAAAAAGGGGAAAGGGGTGCGCCGTGTCGGAAGATTCCGAGAGGTCAACCTTGTGAAGCAGCCCCAAGCCGCGTCCAAGGGGCCCCTCTCTTCCTCCTGGTTGTCTTGCCCATTCCGTATCTAACACACGTCTTATCACATCCCCTGCAATCGTTATTCCCTTGTTTATCACAAACTCCTCCTGCTCGTTTCAGAATTTCCAACACTCAGCAGATGCGCAATAAACATTTGCGGGATAAATAAAAAGTGAACGAGTAAGTGAGTGCTGATTTCCCTGGGTAGGGATGGGGGCCAGACCTGAGAGAAGTTAAACGCCTCTCATCCCTGTCCCCCATCCCCAGCACCCAAGGAAACTGTGGTCTTTTGCCTTCAGGTGCCACAAGGATGTGATGTGCTGCGACCACTCCTACTGGCTCCATGGGAACTGATCGTCAAGTGTTCAGGAGGTTTGAGAGCCAGCAGGTAAACACAGCCACCACTAAAAATTAAATTATACAAGCCTAGGGCTAAATAAATTATACTGAAACGTGAAGGTAATAAATACGCAAATGCACCATTTCCCATTTTGTTAAGCTTTCCCACTATCTATACTCTTGACTGTATCGACGTCTCTTGCATCTGCGCAGTGGAACCACATCCGATGGCGTGCTGCCGTGCGCGTCTCCTCCCGGCACTGCCTCAGCAATGTCACGTTGGCAGCTTGGGATTGGCCGTGTCAGTACTGCTACATCAGGCGTCTCCCCTGAAAAACGGCCACGTCTCCCCCGGTCGGTTGTTAAACGTTTGCCGCCACACCACTGCCTACACGGTATCCCCACGAAACCTCCAGCAAGCAACCTTTCTCTACTGGGAGTGGGGAGCACTCCGTTCTCTGGAAAACACCATTTTCTTCTTCGGTTTCCGTCTTCACACGTGCGTGTCCGGGGCCACCACACCCAGGGGAGAGCTGAACTCTCTTTCCGCGGCGCTTGGCTGGCGCGCAGCCCGGCAGCGGGCAGGTCGTCAACCAAGCGCGCGTGGACTTCTCCCCTAGCCACTGCCCTGCGGCCTCTTCCGCTGGGTTCTTCTGAGAGAGGAAAAGGTTAGATTTATTCTTCGGCCCTGAATTCCAGCAGAACCAACACCTACTCTCCAATTCTCTGGACTTGCCCAGGACAACCAACAAAATGATGCTGGACAAGTCCCGTCCTCAAAACCCAGGAGTATCTACAACTGCAAGCAGGACACTCCCTTCCAGCCACCCCATCATGTCTAGGCCCCCTCGGGCTGCAGCCATCAGAGCGGACATCATCCCAAACTCCTCAAGACTAGGAAGGAACAGACACAAGGGGGAGAACAGCCAGGGACCAGAGCAGGTTTATTGTTGTTGCAGCTACTATCACGTGGCAACGGAGAACTTATAACACTGATTCAAAGGTAGTGTTTCCAGAGGTTCTGAGGGGCGGGGGAGGGACCAACAAGGGGAACGGGGCATTTTTAGGGCACGGGAATTGTTCTGCATGACATCACACGCTTATCAAAGCCTAGAAAACTGCAGCTCAAGTGTGAACCATAATGTAAACTACAGACCATGGTTAGGACACTGCTTCAGCATCGGCTCGTCAGTGTAACACACGTACCACACTAACGGAAGATGTTAATAACAGAGGAAAATGTCTGTGTGGGGGCGGTGTATGGAAATCCCTCTATATATGTAGATATTTTTAGGGAGGTACTGAAGATTGAACCCAGGACCTCGTACATGGGAAGCAGGGGCTCAACCACTGAGCTACATCCGTTCCCCTCCCCTATACTTTTGATATAACTTTTCTGTAATCTAAAACTTTTCTAAAAATAAAGTTTATTATTACAAATAAAAAGTTTAGATTTATGAAAACCCAGTCAGTAATATTTAACTGGGTCAGTAGCCGAGTTGGTTTTGAAACGTTTGGAGAAGAAATGTGGGTATAAACTGCCAAACTTTAAGGAATTTTAAAAAATCATGTACGGCAAATGTGGACAAAAGCAGGATTCTTCCCTTTGAAAGCGGCGTCTCCGGCCGATTCCCCTGCAGGTCCCTTCCCAGGTGACACAATCCACCTCCTCTGGGAGGGCCTTGTGCTCTCTAAAGACGGAGTTAATGGAATGCTGAGAAAATCAATACCTTCTAATTACGCAGGCAAGTTCCTTCTCCTCCTAAGCAGGCAGGAATAAGCCTGGGAAACACCTTGACAAAACTCTCATGTCCGGAGGGGGTTCCCACGCCACTCCTGTGCCTGGCCTACGTTTAATATCTTCTCACAACCCAACCAGGAGGCAGAACTTCTTCCCTTTGCAGATGGAGCACATCACAGTGCCATGCTTTTGGAAGAGATATATTCAATTGACATTCAACATCCATAATAATATCTACCATTTATTAAGCGTTTACCATGTGCCAGGCATCTTGCTTTAATCTCTCTTTGTCTCTCTCAACAACCATCTTATGAGGTAGATTCTATTTTTTATCCCCATTTCACAGCTGAGTTAACCAGTTGTGAAAAATGGACTAACATCAATGTCAGTAGCAGAGCCTGGGTTTGAACCTAGTTCTGTCTGATTCCAAAAGCAGGGCCTAACGATGTGATGTCCGTGCAGGTGATCTTGGCTCAGCACTAAAAGCAAATGAAAACTACAAGCAGTTTCAGCCTTAATATAAGGCTCTCGGCTAACAGTGGGAATGCACAGCCTTGCAAGACAGTGAGCTCCCTGGTACTGGACGCACTGAAGGAGAAGCTGAAGGGACACCTTCCAGGGAAGCTGCAGAAAGGCTTCTTGCTTTCGGTAGATGTGTTTATCAAATCTGCTGCTTGCCAACGTTGATTACTCACCAGGAAAACAGAGAACACATTTTTGGTGAGAAAGCAGACTTGTTCCACAAAACCAGATTAGAAAAGAGGGACAGCAAAAATGCAAAGATTTTGGCCACCATCGGGAAGGGCCTCTTAAATGAACTTTGCTGTGGACTCGGGGCCTCTGGGAGTCACAAACGACCTTCTCTCCGTGAGGCTGTTTATGGAGAAGCTGGTGGCCATGCACAGCTCCTTCTGCCTCTGTGCTCGCCCAGCAGAGGCAGCTCTCTCACCTGGGCTTTTGCCCCAGTTTCCCAGCCGGTCCTCCGGCCTCTCCCCCATCCAGCCCACTCTCACCCTGACCTCAGTTGTCACCGCCCCTGAAACCCATCTTCCTTTGCTCGGCCATCTCTTAGCTCCCGTCGGCGGGCTGGGTTCCTGGGGACAGAGACTGGGGAGGGCTCTTGGGACTGGCACCTGTGGAAGGATCAGACACGGGGACAAACGAGGAGTCATCACAATAAGGATCAGCTACCCCTGCATGAGCCCCGGCAGCTCTGCCGCCACGGTGGCCCTTCAGAGCTGTCCCGGGGGGCAGATGAGCGGGGCTTTGTCCTCCTTAGCAGACCAGGGGTGGCAGGGACCCGGAGCGAGGCGGTCTTTTCAGACAGGGGCAGTTCAGGGAGGGCTGAGCGCGAGGCGGGCGGCCAGCAGCGTGCCTGAAGAACTTACCGGAAGAAGGGAGCCTTCCCTCCTGAAGGGGCTCCGGGCGGCACATCACAGTGCTCGCTGTGTCTCCCAACACCAAGTCCTTCAGGGACATGCAGGGCCCTCACAGCCCAGCCCCACTGCCCCTCCAACCCCGTCTCCGTCCTTCTCCGCTCCCCACCGCTAATCCAGGTGCGCTGAACTTCTCGGAGGAGTGCAGAACGTGTGGCCGCGGTCGTGCCCTGTCCACACTGTCCCCTCTGTGCACTGGGCTCTAAGGACTGGACTGCCCCTAGTCTGTATGAGGCTCCTGTAGCTGCTGTAACAGACACCACAGACGTGGCGGCTTGAAACCACGCACGTTTATCTGCGTGCAGTTCTGGAGGTGGCTGAGATCAAGAGGCGGGGCAGCTCCCTCGGGAGGCTCTAGAGGAGATTCCTGGCCTTTTCCAGAGACCAGATGCATTCCTTGCACTCCATCTTCAAAATTCAGGGCGTAGCGTCTTGCTTCATCCTCACTTTGCCTCCCTCTGCCGCGGCTAAATCCTCCCCTGCCTCCTTCTTATGTTGCATGCAGGCCCACCCAAACAACCCAGACAATCTTCCCACCACAAAAGATGGAAGCACAGTTTGGGGGCCATATCAGGTTACACTCACAGGCTCCAGGCATTGGGCCTGGGCATCTTTGGGGATCCACCACATCTGCCTTGACCCACTTACCTTTCTTCAAGCCTCGGCTCAGTTGTCACCTAGACCCCCAGGTAGCTGAATTAGCACCCCTGCTGTGTTTCCCAGCACTTTGTTCATGTCTTTATTCTGGCAGTTGCCCCATTACACCGTATCTCGGATTTGAAATGTGAATTCACTTGTTCATCGAGCAGCTATTATGTGCCAGGCAATGTTCTTGGTTTCTGGAGTTGAAGCAGTGAACAAACACAGAGAAAAGGCCTTGCCCTTCTCCAGCTTCCATTCTAATCAAAAGAGGCAGAAAAATAAAATGCAATAAGTTCTGCGTTAAAAAGAAACAAGTTATAAGGGGAAAAAATAGAGGAGAATGCAGGTGATTCCGAGTGCAGCAGGGGAGACGGCGGCAGCTGCAGTTTCAGGAAAGGCTTCAGCGAGAAGGCGGCATCAGAGCAGAGCCTTGGGGAAGGTTAGGGCAGATGTCAAGTGGAAGAGTTCCCAGGTAGAGGGAAATGGGCACCGTTTCCGAGGTGAGAGCAAGGCTGGCGAGCTCAGGGAACTAGAGGGGAGCTCCTGGGGGTTCTCAGCCCAGCAGGGAAGGGATCTGACCTTGAAAGGGCTTGTTTTCCCAGGGCTGCCCCGTGCACACAGACTAGTGCCCATGGAACAGACAAAAGGGTTCCACGCACCTCGACCACACTGTGTGACGCAGCGAACTAATGGCTGCTGTGCGGAGGAAAAACCTGGAAAGTCCAGGGAGAAGCAGGGAGTCGATTTAGGAGGTCTTACACTAACCTAGGCCACAGGAGACCCTTTCTCCCCCTCCTTCCAGGACCTGCTCGCAGCTCCATCCCAACGCCCAGAGCAGTGCCTGCTCTCAGGGGCCCACAGTGAAGGAATGGCTGCATACAGAAGGTAAGCGGTGAAGGAGCAGCTGCATACAGTAGGCACGTAGTGAAGGAATGGCTGCACACAGAAGGCACATGGTGAAGGAATGGCTGCATACACAAGGTGCACATTGAAGGAACGGCTGCATACAGAAGGCATGTGGCAAAGGAATGGCTGCGTACAGAAGGTGCGCGGCAAAGGAACGGCTGCACACAGGAAGCGCACGGTGAAGGAGCGACTGTATACAGTAGGCACGTGGCGAAGGAACGGCTGCACACAGAAGGCATGTGGTGAAGGAATGGCTGCATACAGAAGGCGCACATTGAAGGAACGGCTGCATACAGAAGGCATGTGGCAAAGGAATGGCTGCATACAGAAGGCACGCGGTGAAGGAACGGCTGCAGGCAGTAGGCACGTGGTGAAGGAACGGCTGCATACAGAAGGCGCACGGTGAAGGATCGACTGCAGGCAGTAGGCACGTGGTGAAGGAACGGCTGCATACAGTAGGCGCTCGGCGGCTGCGCTTTGCCCCAGGCCGGGCTGGACTTGCGCTGCGCCCCGCTCTGTGTCTGCGCCCTGGCTGGCTCCTGCCTGGAACCACTCCTCTGGCATGGGCTCTCCTCTGTCTCACGTCTGAAATCCTGGAAGCCTACCTTCCATCTGGGCCTGTCACCCCGGATGTGCCACTGTCAGCCCCAGGCCCACAGGGCTAAGCCTGAGCCCATCCCTCCCTCCCCTGCCACCTCGGATGCCACCTCCCCGCTTTCCGCTATCAACAGTGTCCGGGCCCAAGCCCTGGGACCCTCGCTTTCAGTTCTGCTGCCCACACGCCAGCCATGCCCGCGCCCCCTCTCCCCTGCCGCTCTCCTCCCGCTCCCCACAGTTCCTGCCTCTGGCCGTCCTTCTGCACCCGGGGTGCTCTCGTGCCCTTTTCTGCACCGCCAAGACCTACCTCCAAGCCCAGCTCAGCTGTCAGGCTTTACCGGCGCCCCCTCTCCAGCGGCTCGTCCTCCACAGATTTTCTCTGCCCTTCACGATCTGGCATCTGGCCATGTCCAAGGACGAGACAATGGGGAGGGAAAAGAATGCAGGCTTTGCAGGCGGATGGATGGCAAGCGAATCTCAGCTCAGCCACTTCCTAGTGTGCGATCTTGGGAATCCACCCATCCTTGCTGGACTTTACTTTCCTCATATTAGAATGTTTTAAATGGATTAAAAATTTTAAAGTCTACTTCATAGATCTGTAAGTATTCAAATAAAACAATGTTTTAAAAAGCACCTTGTATACATTGGGCACTCAATAAATGCTGGAACTACCTTCCCTTCCCCCTGGCCACTTGCCCACAGTTCCACTGCCTGCAGTTTGGTTCCTTTCTCTGCTGCCTTACTACATTTAGTCAAATTTTAATTTTTAAGTATATGTTAGTAACTCATTTTATTCCAGGCCTTATCAACCTAGGTTAGAATACAAGACTTTGGGAAACCCTGTCTCAGTAAGTATTTACGTGGATGTGCATCAAAATCATCTGCACATTTTTAAAAACATATTTGGATATTTTCAAATGTACTTCACAGGAGACGATAACTGGTAGGAAAGTAGTGCAATAAGCCTCCATAGACCCATTACCCAGCTCCACAATCGTCGGTTCTTAGCCAGTCTCGTTTCATCTATTTTTTTTATTTCTAGAGTATTTTAAAGCAAACCTCAGACACGTCATTCCATTCCAATATAATTCGGTAGATGTCTCTACTATATCAGGGCTTTTTAAAACATGGCTACAATGCCATTCTTGTGCCTAAAAATAATGAAAATAATAATAGTTTCTTAATATTAACAGCCTGTCCTGGTTTAAATTTTCCTAGCCGCCCTAAGGTGAATTTTTTTACAGTTGGTCTTTTCAAATTAGGGCTCAAAGATGGAAATTTTTTTGGAAATGCCGATTCCCGGCTGCACACTGGCATGTTTTGATTTAGCACCCACCTTGCTGTGAAAGTTTTTTACTGTTTATTTTAACCCAGTGGAAGTTTGACTATAAACCTTTTCATCAGAATTATGCCAACGTTGATAGACTTTTGTAAATAAAGTAATTCTAGAACAAGCACCATTACTCTAATGAAATTTTTAATCAATTGTCCATACAGCACAGTTTCCAGTTTTTAACATTTTAATTTATAGTCTACTGAAATTATTTTCATTGACATCACTTCTTTTCTGTTTAAATTTTACAAACAAATTTGAGTCATTATCAGATTTTGTCCAAGTCAAATTTTACCAATTATCACATCTGCCTTTTGAATATTATTTTGTGGCCAATGTTTCTACCAAATCCAATTTTTCCTAATCAGATTTGGACGTCTAGATTTTGTCCAAAAAATTAGATTCTTCAGGCAATTTTTCATCAAAACACTTTTTTTCTGTATGCAGTTTTGGCTGTTGTTATTTGATTATTTTATCAGTAATAGTCAATATTATTTTGATAAAAGACTGAGAGCTTGGATTTCTATTCTTATCCATAAAAAAAAAAAATGTATGTTTCTAAGAGATAGAAAGGGAGATAAAGTGTGGGAGGAAGAAGCCGACAAAAAGACGTGCAGAGGGAGATGGAGTGAGCAAGAAGCTGCAGCTGCCTTGGAATTCTGATTGCTAAGCCCTCTGAAGGGTCAGAATGGCAAGATTGAAACAGTAGGGATAATAAGAAATTTAAAAAAGAGAAAAAAAACAAGAAAACCAATATGGAACCTTGAAAACATCTTGCCAAGTGAGATAAACCAGATGCAAAAGGACAATTATTGCGTGATTCTACTTAGATGGAACATCTAGAATAAGCAAAGCCATGGAGACGAAAGGTATCACAGAGGTCATCAGGGGCAGGGGGCCGGGGATGGGAGCTATTGCCTAATGGGGACAGACTTCGTGTTTTGGATAATGGGAAAATGTTGGTAAAGGATGGCAGTGCAGGGCAAATGTAACTAATACGACTGAATTCTACACTTAAAAATGATAAAAATGGGAAAAAGAGAGCGACTGCACCTCCATATTGGTTGGTGAGAATAGGCTGGGCAAATAATTCCTAGGAATTTAAACACAGCTATCTTGCCATCCCACCCCTTTCACGGCTTTTTAATTTCCCTTCTGTCCTTGCCTAAGCACTTCGGGCTGCTCCTGAACCGCAGACCCCTGCCCGCGCCCCTCACTTCCGCGGCCTCCCCTTCCACGTGCCCACAGAGTACCAGCGCAGAGGCGCCTCCCGCCTGCGCGGGTCAGTGCCCAGCAGCGAGCCCAGCGTGCAGTGGGTGCTCGGTAGTTACCTGTTGACTGGTTTCTCTTAAAGCGCCACCCTTATGATTTAGGTTCTCATAAGCCAGGCTACTGTTAACAAATCAAAACACATCTACCCAGACCTCCTCTTCCCGGGGGCAAGTGGGTGGAGGGAGCCGCATTTGGCATCTCTGAACTGCTGGGAGGCCTCTCAATCTGTCTGCAGTCTTGAAGCTTGAAAAGTTTTATTTTTTGCTGACATTCCCTAGCAAATGCCTGCTGTACACCCACACACTTAGCCAGAAAGGGA
>JAQZBX010102554.1:0-11439 GCA_029593785.1 Cabassous unicinctus | reverse complement strand
ATAAAAAACCATCTGACAATAGTGCCAGTCAAGGAAGCACATTCCAGGATGGGGGTGAGGTGCAGAGTCAGAAACCTAGGCCTACAGCAGACTACACCCCCTTCCTAGACCTGTTTATGAAGCAGGCCCTAGCTCATTTCTGGTCAACAGTCTTGAAGAGTAAAGTGTTTATTAGTATATGGAAATGGAACCTTTGAATTAATGGATTGAGATTGTCTATTCATTAAAGTGCAAATTAAAATGTCTATTAAGTAAGAAGCAGAAAATGTAATAGGCCTTCCCATGTTTCCATCCAGGACCAGGAAAGGAAGAATATCACTAAGCAGGTTTAAAAACAGAGTGGGAAAAAAAATAAATTTACTCTTTTGAATATACCATGAGTCTTGAGCTGCACTTATAGATACAGGTGGCATGAACAGCACTGCTGGGGTTTCTGAGAAGCATCACCAATAGCACAATTTCTCATGTTAGCTATTCAAGGCAAGGCATGTGGAAAATGGAAGTATCTTTGACTCTGTGTTTTCTTAAGCCTAGAACTACCCTCACAGATTCTGAGGATTACAGTTAGTTTATCTACTCCCCTCTACATAGAGGGGGAGGCAAGGACAAAGCACTCTTTTTCTGCAAACATTATTAGCAAACTTTATTGTTTTATAGAAACAATAATTAGGAGTTTCATAAAATTGGGATTAAGTAAAAGGAAGAAAACAAAAGTCACTTGAAACCTCTAGCCATAGTGAGGCTGACTATCTTTAGCACTTTAGCACACATCTTTCCACTCTTTCCTTTAAGCAAATCATAATATTGAAAAAAATGCTCTACATAGTGCTTTATATCCTTTTTGTTAAAAAGCATTTTATTGTTAAATACATTATACATACAAAGCATGTATAATATGTTTATATTTCGTTCAAAGATTAATGATAAAATGAACTTCTTTGACTCCACCACCCAATTAAGAGGCAAAATTTCAGGACCTTGAAAGCCTCATGCGTGCCATCTCTGATAACCTCCTTCTCCCTTCCCTAGAGAGCCGAGCACCATCCTGAATTTTGAGGTAATCATTCTTTTGATTTTCCTTATTGTTTTATATTTAGTTTTTGCCTATTTTTGAACTTCATAAAAGTATAGTTATACTGTATGTTTTCTTCAATGATTGCCTTTCATCCGAGATTATATTTTAGAGATTGATTCATCCATGTTGATGCATGAAGCTGTTGTTCATTCATTGCCATTACTATTTAACTACATAAAGTGATGAATGGAAGTTCTTAATTTTTGTGTAGTTGAAATTTCCAAATTTTCTCTTTACTTTTTTTTTTTGTAAAATTAAATTATACTTAAAAACACTATACCTACCAAGCAAAAACTCCTCCTTCCCCCCTTCTCCCATCATGCGGTAACCTCTAATTTATTTTCTGTCTTTGGAAATATACTCTTTGTAGGTATCTCATATAAGTGATATTATACAATATTTCCCCTTATGTGCCCTGCTTATGTCAGTGAGCATAATATTTTCAAGGTTCTTCCATGTTGCAGCCTGTCTCAGAACTCCATTTGTTCCTTACATTTTTTTAGCTCTTACATGTCCTCTGTTTCTTCCTCGCCGTCCTGTTACATCTCTCTAGGACTTGACTTTAGCTGTACAGTGGCCTCCTCGGAGCTCTCATTGGCCTTGTCCATACTTTCCCTGCTTTCTTTTGCTCTTCTTCACCTTTACTCTTAAAAATCTGTTTTAAACATTTTATTTATTATTTTTATTTTTCCAAAACAAACATTCCCCCTTTCCCCCTCTCCCATTGCCTGGTGACCTGTAATCTACTGTCTAACTCTGTGAATTTGCTATTTCTAGTTATCTCTTGTAAGTGATATCACACAGTATTTGTCCTTATGTGCCTTTCTTATTTCACTGAACATAATGTTTTCAAGATTCTTCTATGTTGCAGCATGTCCCATAGCTTCATTCTTTCTTATGGCCAATAACATTTCATTGTGTGTACCACATTTTGTTTATCCATTCATTTGCTGAGGACACTTGGGTTGTTTCCACCTTTTGGCTATTGTGAATAATGCTGCTATTAACATTGGTGTTCAAGTATCTGTGTGAGTCCCTGTTTCCACTTTCTTTGGGTATATACTTAAGGGTAGAATTGCCAAGTCATATGGTAACTATATATTTAACTTTTTGAGGAACTGCCATATTACTTTCCACAGCAGCTACCTCATTTTACATGCCCACCAAGAATGCACTAAAATTCCAATATTTTAGCATTCTCTGAAACCCTTGTTCTTTTTTGTTATTTTAATAATAGCCATCCTCGTGAGTATGAAATAGTATCATATTTGGGTTTTGATTTGCATTTCCTGAATGGATAATCATGTTGAACATCCTTTCATATGCTTTTTTTTGAGAGAGATTTATGCTTTATTAACATGTATCAATAAAACTGATTTGTAAAAAAAAATAGGGGATTCCCTTATACCCCACCCATCCCCCTCTCACATTTTCTCCTATTAACACCATCTTACATGAGTATGGTTCATTTGTTAGAATTGATGAACACATATTGAAGCATTGCTACTAACCATGGACAATAGTTTACATTATGGTTTATACTTTGCACCATACAATCTTATAGGTTTTGACAAAATGTTATAATGGCCTTTATACATCATTGGTATATCCTCTTTGGAAAAGTGTCTCTTCAAGTCCTTTGCCCATTTTTAAATTGGGTTGTTTGTCCTTTTGTTGCTGTATTGTAAAAGTTCTTTTTATATTCTTCATGTTAAGCCCTTATCAGATATATGGTTTGCAACTATTTTTCTCCCATCCTGTAGGTTGTTGCTTCATGTTCTTGATAATGTTCTGTGATGCACAAGAGGTTTAAATTTTGGTGAAGCTGAATTTATCTATTGTATCTTTTATTGCTTGTGCTTTTGGTGTCATGTCTAAGATTCCATTCCTGAATCCCAGGTCATGAAGCTTTGCCCTTATGTTATCTTCTAAGAGTTTTGTGGGTTTATTTCTTATATTTAAGTCTTTGATCCATTTTGGGTAAATGTTTATGGTATGAGGTGGTAGGTATCCAGCTTCATTCTGTGGCATGTGGATACCCAGGTTTCCCCAAATCTTTTGTTGAAGAGACTATTTTTTCTCCATTGCAAGTACTTGGCAGCCTTATTGAATTTCAATTGGCCATAGATATGTAGGTCTATTTCTGGACTGTCAATTCTATCCCATTGGTTGAGTTGTCTGTCCAGCACAGCAGTGTTTGATTACTGTAGCTTTGTAGTACATTTTGAAATTGGAAAGCACAAATCCTCTAACTTTGTTCTTCTTTTCCAAAATTGTTTTTGACTAATCAGGGCCTCTTGCACTTCCATATGAATTTGAGGATTGGTTTCTCAATTCTGAAAAATATGCTGCTAGAATTTTCATAGGTTTGCATTGAATCTGTAGATTATTTTGGCTAGTATTGACATCTTAGCAATAGTAAGTCTTTATTTAGGTCTTTAATTTTTTTGAGCAGTGTTTTGTAGTTTTCAGTGTACAAATCTTTCACATCATTAATTAAATTTATTACTAGATATTTTATTCTTTTAGATGATGTTATAAATTGAATTTTCTTAATTTCCTCTATGGATTGTTCATTGCTAGTATGTAGGAACACAAATGATTTTTGTTTGTTGATCTTTCCTGCCACTTCGCTGATTCATTTATTAACTCTAGAATTTCCTTGTTGATTTCTTTGGATTTTCTTCATATGCCATCATATTGTTTGCAAATAGAAATAAGTTTATATATTCCTTTATAATTTGTATACCTTTTATTTCTTTTTCTTGCCCAATTACTCTGACAAGAACTTCTAGTACAATACTAAATATCAGTGGTGAAAGTGGGCATCCTTGTCTTGTTCCTAACCTTAAAGGGAAGACTTTAAGTCTTTCATCATTGAGTATGATATTAGTTGTGGGTTTTTCATAAATGGCCTTTATCATGTTGAGGTACTCTTCTACTTTTGTTTTCTGATTGATTTTTGTTTTTTTATCAAGAAAGGGTGTTGGAATTTGTCAAATGTCATTTCTGCATCAATTGAGACAATCGTGTTTTTCCCTTTGTCTATTTATTTGGTTTATGATATTGATTGTTTTTTATATGTCGAACCACTTCCTCTGTGATAGTTTCTGTCAAGTTCTTTTATTTCCTGTGACTTTGCCATACTATCCTGTATTTTCATGTATTTTGTAATTTTTGTTGAGAGCTGGACATTCTGATTACTATATTGTGGCCACTTTGGAAATCTAGGTTTCCCACTCCTCAGTCTGCCATACCAAGGAAAAAAATCAAGAAAGAAAAAAGAAGATAATTAATAAATAAAGAAAGCACAAGAGAGAGCAAAAGAAAAAAATTCTAACAAACAAAACACCTACAAAAAAGGAAAAAATAAGTGTACTGTCTCTCCAAGTCTCTCAGTAGGTGCTAGTGAGTAGCTGGAAGCTACTACTGTCAAGGTGGAAACCAATGTGAGCATCTGTGCTGGTCCCTCAGGGGTCTGCCTTACCAAAAAACACACACACACACACAAAAATAGAAAGAAAACCAACCAAAGAAAGATGCACTGGATCCTCAAGTCCCAGTTGATGCTGGTATGAAGCTGGAAGCTGTGCTGCTGAGAGGGCTGAAACCAAGGCTACTTTGCCAACTTTGGACGCTCAGGGTCCACCAGACTAAGAAACATCTATGCATAAAAGAAAGAAGACCAATGAAGAAAACATTCACTGTCCTGATAGATGCTGGTGGGAGGTGGAAGCCACTGAAGTCCAGAGGGCCAAAAGCAAGTCTAACATCAATGCTGGTCCCTCAGAGTTTCTCTAGATTGGCCTTGACCTACAACCTCAGTTTTGATGTATGAGATTTCTGCTGCCCGCCTAGCTCCGGTCATCTGATCCTGGAATCTGAGCCATGTTTTTGCAGCTGCTGCTATTTCCACAGCTGCAGCTGAGGGACTGAGCAATGGGGGCTGTTCACAATTTTCTCCACTTATAAAAGCTGAAATCTCATCAATCTGTCTCTTCCTCTGGCTCATTCATTTTTCTGGTGGAGAGAATGAGTTGTAAAACTTCCTAATCTGTCTATTTGTGTTGCTCTATGTGATGTTTTCTTTTGTGGTTTGAATATTTTTGAGTTATTTAAGAAATCTTTCCTTATTCTAAAGTGAAAAGATTATTTTCTATGTTGTTTCTTGAAACTATTTTAATTTTTTCTCTCTTATATTTGTCTTAATAAAACTCAAATTATTTTTGTGTGTGATTGATATGGGGTAGAGTTCCAATTTACTTTTCCATATGGAAAACCAATAGTCCTAGCACTATTTATTGAATAGTTTATCCTTTTCCACCAATGAGTAATGTCCATTTATCCATGCTCTGTGTCTATTCTATTCCATTAGCCTATTGGTCTCACTTTGTGCCTATATCACATTATCTTAATTTCTCTAGCTTTATCATTGGTCTTGATATCTAGGATGGCATGTTCTGCCACCTTGTTGTTATGTTCAAGGTTGTCTTGGCTGCTTTAGCCCTTTGCTCTTTCATATTTTCCCTTTCAACTAACCCCAAATTAAAGATGAACAGTTTTCCTTGCTTTCTCTTGTGTAAAGCTGAGTTTATTTCTCATTAATTCTTATGCTGAGGCTGTAGCTGTTTGGGGTCTCAGGTCCGTGTGTAGTCTCCTATTAGATTTCCCACCTCAGACAGTCCTTAGCCTTTAATCCAGATACATTTTAACCTGTGTAGTCCTTGTTATGGACTGAATAGTGTCTTTCAAAAGATATGTTCAGGGTAGCGGCTATGGCTCAAGCAATTGAGCTCTCATTTACCATATGGAGGACCCAGCTTCGATTCCTGGGAACTCCTGGTAAAAAAAAGAAAAAAGGCGTAGTGTGGAGAGGCGCACTCGCGCGGCGCAGTGACACACCAAAAAGATGATGATGCAACCAGATAGAAAAACAAAAAGGATATGTTCAAATCCTAAGGCTAAGTCCTGTGAATATGACCTTATTTAGAAATAGGGTCTTTGAAGATGTGATTAGTTAAAATGAGACCAAATTGGATTAGGGTGAGTCCTAATCCAATATGACTTCTAAGAATGAGAGAGGAGACAGCAGACACAGAGGAGGCCCTGTGAACATGGAGCCAGAGATTGGCATTAGGCTGCCACAAGCCAAGGAATGCTATGGATTGCTGGTAACCCTGAGAAGCTAGAAGAGGCAAGGAAGTTGTATTATTCATGGTTCTTTAGGGAAACAGAACTGACAGGCGATATCTGTAAATATGAGATTTTTATAAGAATTGTCTCACATGGCTGTGGGGATGTGCAAGGCCAGATTCCCTAGGGCAGGCCTCAAGCTGGGAACTCCGATGAAGGTTTTTTGTTTTTTTTTTGTCTTTTCGTTTTTTAACTTTTTAAAAGATACTTAGATTATACAAATGTCACATAAAAAATGTAGAGGATTTCCATATGCTCTGCTCCCCATACCGCCCACGTTTTCCCACATTAGCAACATCTTTCATTAGTGTGGTACATTCATCGCAACTCATACACACATTTTGGGGCATTGCCACTGAGCATGGATTATAGTTTTTGATGACTACCCCAGGAGAAGCTGGCTGGCTGAAGTAGAGATGAAAATTCTCTCTTCTGCCTGCTGATATCATCACTTCTTTTAAAGCCTTTAACAGTTTGGATGAGATGTCTCTCATTGTTGAAGACATTCTCCTCAGCTGATTGTAGATGTAATCAGCCATAGATGCAATCAACTCACTGATGATTTACGTCCACAAAATGTCCTCACAGTAACAATCAAGCCAGGGCTTGCTTGACCAAACAGCTAGACACCAAAACCTGGCCCAGTTGATACATGAACTTAACCATCACAGCAGGATTCTCCTCTACAGGTTCAGAGGGCACATGACAACTTGATTTTGGACTTCTAGCCTCAGAACTAGAATTAGACAACAAATTTCTGTTGTTTTAAGCCACTTAGTATATGATACTTTGCTATGGCAACCCTAGCAGACTAAAACAAAGTGTAAGTTCACACAGTTCCAGGTTTCAGTAGTATCTCTTAGGGCAAAAGCCAACATTGATGATTACTTTCCAGAATCTTGCTTTCATTTCATTTTGGTCTTTGTAAATTTCTTATTTTCAATTCATATAACAATGTTCTAAAATTATACATTTCTTCTATAACTTCATTTTTAATAGTTGTATATTATTCTGTTGAATTGATGAAACATAATTTGTTCTTACAGTCACTTGTGAGATATTGTATGTTTTAAATTTTTTCTCTCTATAAACAGCACTGTGATAAAACTCTTGTAGCTAAATCTTTGTGCATATTTATGATAATTTCTTTAGGATAAATTCTTGAAGTGGATTTGCCTGTATAAAAGTCATCATGACTTTTAGGCTTTAGGTACACATTCCCACCTACTCGCTATCATATTGTATCAGTTTACATTCCTAACAGCAGTGTATAAAAATGTCCCTGAAATCTTGGATTTGTATTTAATTGAAAATCTGGGACATTTTTACTTCAATAATTACTTACTAAAATAAAAAAATAAATAAATAAATAATTTTGCTTCAATAATTACTTACTAAAATAAAAATGATTTAGTATCTGCCTGCAAACATTTATCAGGAATATACTCATTTCAAATTCTGCCTTTTTCCTTTATTTGGAAGTCTAATTAAATTTATGCCTCACTGAAATTCATTTTTTCAACGTGTTTTTTCAGCATCTACTATGTGCATAGCACTATGTTATGTCATGTAGTGTGGACAGGTGCTGTACAAGGAGTGAGCTCTAGTTCTCAGTGAGATGAGGCATACTAGGATATGGCACCACTAGACCGCATGTGCTGATGAGCTGAGTGAATGGTACAGAGAAGTGCTGTTGGAGTTCAGAAGCCAGGGAGGAGGAAAGCTCTGGGGATGAGAAGACAATTAGCATCACCAACACACATTCACCGATGCACTGTTAGACTTTGTTTCTAGGAGGAATTTAAAAAGAAAATTCTCATCTATTTGGAATGTATAAGTAGAGGCTTAGGGCACATACATAAAAAAGTAATGAATCAAAAAAGTATCGGGATATTTCCATTGCATTAATTAGGATGTTTAAATGGGTCACAATGAAAGAATACTTATATGCTTACTGCATATATATAAACAGTTGTACCAAAACAATGCTTGAAAAATTGCTTAAGGTTCTCCAAAATGGAGAAAAACAAAATACAGAATCAATCTGCTATGAAATTACCTATGATTTTGACTATATTTTTGAAGATTACAAATAGCATAAAAGTGTATTAAGACCTTTGATACAAAATGTAGGCTGTCTTAATTCCATGAAAGCAAAAACTATATTAAAATTCTTATTAAATAATTTTTAAATAAAAATAAATCTCTAATGTCATTACATTTCTTTGTGATGATTGCACCATCTAGTGGTTATTTTTATCTACTTAAAAAAAAAAGACAAAGCTAAGAACAAAATTAGTCTTACTGCCTTATAGACAGATCTAGTAATTGTAAAATATTTATTTTAATATTAAAATCATACTATGCCTAATATAATACAGATGCTATACACTTGTTTGGAAAATAACATCTTAAGTAAAAAATTACATATTGTTCCTGTCAGAATTTTTAGGTTTGAAAGTTATTTGTTTAAAGAAAATTACTTTCAATACCATATACTACTTTCTTACATTATGTGTTTTTTTTTAAGATTTTAAAAAATTATTTATTTCTTTATTTATCCCCCGCTTGCTGCTTGTGCTTGCTGTGTCCATTTGCTTTGTGTTTTTCTGTGTCTGCTTGTCTCCCTTTGTTGCATCATCTTGCTGCGCCAGCTCACCACACTGGGCGGGCCATCAGCTCACCATGCCGCACAGGCTGGCTTGCCTTCACCAGGAGGCCCCCTGAATCGAACTCGGGGCCTCCCATATGGTAAAGGGGAGCCCAACCAATTGAGCCACAGTGGCTTCCCCTTACATTATGTTTTAAGAAAGAGTTTAATTAGAATGATTTTCTGCAAGTTTAGATTTTTTCTTTTTGTTCCCTGGCTTCTTTAGCATTTCAGGAAATGTAGATAGTAAAATTTCTCAATTTTTTGCCACTCTGGGTGATGATATTTTTCTAATCCTTAAAGTTAATCTATTAAAGTTTCTTCCTTTAACCCATATTTAATTTCCTGCTCTGAGAAAGAGTAGGCTTTGGAGAGGTATTTGTATGAGACTGGGTGTCCTTATAGAGGGAAAAGTAGAAACAAAACACAGAGAGGAAGATATTCATTCATGTAAACAAGATATTTTTTGTGTTAATGTGCTAGATATATGCCCCTGTGCTTAAGCACTGATCATTCCACAACATATAAGTTCCAATTTTTGGTCTCATGGAACTGTTTTTGGAGGAATTAGACTATTAGGCAGACAATTTTAATACAATGGGACAAGTGCTAACATTTTAGTGGGTTCAGGAAAGATTTCTGAGATGAGATTTGCCTACATGAGTGGATGCATTAAGGTGTAGGAGAACAGGCATGAAAAGAAGGCTAGAACCTAAGGGCCTTGTATAATAGGCTGAGATAGTTCAAGTTGTAAGCAACAGACATGTGGAGAATGACGTGAATAATGAGACATATTTTAAGAGTATTAATCTGGTGTGTATAGAATGACCCCATAGTTTAGCAGTAACTCTCTAATGATATAAGTTTAGTCTTTGTTGGACCTTACTATATTTTTCCAGTAGGGCAGTGGCTGGCAAAATTTTTTTTTGTAAAGGACCAGACAGTACAGTTTTGCTATGTGGGCCATATAGACTGTGGCCACTACTCAACTCTGCCATTGTTGAAAGCAGCCATAGACAATACATAAATGAATGGGTGTGGCTGTGTCCCAATTAAACTTTATTTATAAAACAGGCAATGGGCGAGATTTGGCTCATGGGCCGTAGTTTGTTAACCTCTGCACTAGACTAATAGTTCAAGGGGAGCAGAGACCATGTCTGTTTTGCTCTCTATTATATTCCCAGGGCCAAGAACAATTCCTTTCATATCGTAATTGTTCACTTAATATCCAGAGAATAAATGAATACATAAATGAATGAGACATGGTTGGGATAAGGAAATAAGCAGATGCAAAGAGCATGAACAGGGAAATGATTGTGGGGATGGAAAAGTTGGAGCAGGTGTGAGAGGTATTTTTAAGGCATTGATAAGTGATTTGGTATGGAAGGTGAAAGATTATAGTAACAGCTAATGTTTACTGAGGCTTACCATGTGCCAAGCGCTCTTCTAAGCACTTTAAATGTATTAACTCATTTAATCCTCCCAACGACTCTGAGAAAAGGGTCCTATTATAATAACATTTTGCAGAGAAGGAACTTGATTTACAGAGAAGTTCAGAAACTTGTAAAAAGTTACATGGCTAGTAAGTGGGAGAGGGTGTCCACTTATCTAATCACATCGACACATCTCTCAATCTTGTGGAAGTTTTTGGAATTTCAGGATTAAATGATGGAAAAATATTTTGCTTATAGCGGGAATAGGAATATCTGGAGAGGAATATAACTTTAGGGAAAAAGATAAAGAATCCGTTTTTAGCTACACTCGGTTGGAGGTAAGAGCAGGACTTTTTTTCTATAAGCATCTAGTGACATGACTCTTGAACCTAAGGAGAGTTGAGGATCTAATACGTATTTGTGACTAGTAGAATAGCAGGCAAATGGTTGAAAGACATAGTATCCCCTATATGCCTGCTAAGACAAATACATAAGGAGTAGTCAAAATAAGCCAAATCCAAAAGGACAAATATTGTATGGTCTCACTAATATGAACTAAATATGAAGAATAAACACATGGAGTTAAAATCTAGAGTACAGGTTACTAAGAGATAGGATGACAGCTGAGAAAGGGTACTGATACTTAATGTATGTAGAATTTTTAATTAGCTTGACTGAAAAGTATGGAAATGGATAGAGTTCATGGTAACACATTATGGTGAATATAGCTAACACAGCTGGTTTATTAATGTGATTGTGTTTGAAAGGGGTAGTCTAGGGATGTAAATGCCAATTGAAAGAAAGCTAGAGAATACTTTAGGGACTGTAAAACATAGTGATCCCAGTGGTAGATGAGGACTGTGGTTAATAGTACAAATACAAGAATGTTCTTCTATGAATTAGAACAAATGTATGTTACTATTACAAGATAGTAGGAATATGGTGATGCATGGGGAAAATACATTTAATGTAACTTATGGGCTATAGTTAACAGCAATATTGTAATAGTCTTGTATCAGTGTCAAAGAAGGTACTATATCAATGCTAAGGGTAAATAAGAGGGAAGCGGGAGTGGCTCAGTCGATAGA
>JAQZBX010102553.1:0-11148 GCA_029593785.1 Cabassous unicinctus | reverse complement strand
TACTTAATACTAATCAATGCACTAATCAAAGCATAAGTTTCTCATTGAGCTGCAGTTAATAGATCTAAGCTCCAGGTTTGTAATACCATATATGTTATCTCTCCATGGGAGAAGGCCATAATGCCAATTGTGTTTCTTTATGTTCTACTCACAGTACTCTGGTAATTGTTGCTCCACTTGGTCTGTCCTTCACACAGCCAGCATGCTGCAGCACAATTGATTCTAGAGAGAGACTAGGAAGGTAAGGCTCCAGTGTTTCACCTGCCTGGTGCATAGCGCCCTTTGGTGCTATGAAGCAGAGCCAGTCTGGAGGCAATGTCCATTGTACATCTGGCCATATTGAACCCTTACTGGCTGCTGCAGGAGTCTGAAACTGCAACAGACTTTCCATCCACTTCAGGAGCATAACCAGAGATGTGGTAGATACCTTTATTTTTTAGAAGTCAGTGACCAACTTAGCCAAAAACTCAAATGGAGAGGCAACATGCAGGGTATTTTGGCTAGGTGTGAATGCACAAGAGAGTTTAAAAAGGATAGACTTCAGTATTGTCAAACTTTATATAATTTCTGAACACTTCCAAAGCAGTATATAACATATTAAATGACATTACCTTTGCCATGATTATGTAAATTAACAGGTGTTTTACTTTAGCAATACAAGAGAAACAATTTCTCAATTATTTTATGAAAACTGAGGGTTCCCAATGCAATCAACATTGTCTTTCCTTACCACCACTTTCATATGCAGATTGAGGTGGCCTCTGATATGTTTCCCTGCTATGAAATTAATTTTTGCTATTAATATCAATTTACATTTCTAATTAATAATGGCTTCCAGGAATTAGCCATTGAAATGTTTCAGTTTAGAAAATGCTTTCACAAACTCCTTACAATTAACCATAACCACAAAGAATGGATACTTTACCTTGAAATAAGCTTATTATATTACAATTAGAACCAATGAAGTTTAATTGATTCATTGACAAGAGAGATCTATATTTCCTTCTTTTAACTTAATTTCATTAAACATGAACTTACAACTTTCGTTTTAAAGATTTAATAAATATAATGTTAATTTATTTGAGTATTCTAAAAAAGTAGGAAGGTTACACCTAAGCTAAATAAAATTGAAACCATTATACTTTATGCAAGGAATGTTCTTTTTCCTTCCTTTACAGGAGGCTTAAAACCTCTTTTCTTTAATAAAATTCTAAAACTGAATAATCTTAAAAGCATACTGACTGTTACATTCTGCAATATATTACAATTGTATGTTTTAATTATGATTTAAAAAAGATCTTTCCATAGCTTTCAAGGAATTTTCCTTTACTTGCTGAAATTTGGTAATAGGATTATTAACCAATTTTAAGGCTGTTAAAAGATTTATATTGGAGAAGTACAGGATAAACTGATTCTTAATTCCCCAGCCTAGAAAATAGTTGTGATCTGCCACACCAAGCCCCTCCCTCAGAGTTCTTGCAAAGAGAAGGCCCTGGGGGCTGGGTAGGTTAAAGGGCTCAGGAAAATCTTCCCCTTCTCCAATCATTTCTATGTCCAGATTTCTATATGATGTTTCCATCCTACTTACCCTAATTTGGGCTCCAGAAATATTCATTTACATATATAAGCACATATTTAATTTTTTAACAATCTGAATAGAGCTCTTTTAAGAATTTTCATTTGCTAATTTGATATTAATGTCCCAATGTATGATATTCACAGCAAATTGACAGACCCAAATAAGAGTTGTACAAAAACACATCACTCACTTGTGGCATCTCTCTTTAACAAAAGACAATAGCTGTATCATACAAGGCTGCTTCATGCCCCTGACCTCCCTAACTTTGTACAGGTGACTGGTCCCAGAATCTTCCACAAAGGTTGGCTAATTTATGAATGACAGAGAACGACATGGCAGATGAGCACTGGGCAAGAGCTGGGCTTCTAGTCTGGCTCTGCCTCAGTTCTATGGGCAACTGTGAGCAGATTCTTCACATCTGGACCTAAACAGAGCTCACTCATAAAACCCTTGACCTAATCAATTTTTCGGATTATGAAAATTAAGCTAAGCTCTTGTTCTATACTTTCTTACTAAATAGGTGGGCACAAGGTCTTGATTGCCGAAGCAAATGAAGTGCCAGAAAAAAGGACATCAAATTCTTGGCTTTTCTGAGGAAGAAGGGACTATATTAGAGGCCTGATCTGAGCGGGGTAGTACAACCAAGGAAACAGGTCAGGGGCAGGCATGGGAATGATGGATGAGGTCCCTACAGCCCTCCAATCACTCAGTCATAGCAAACCAATGTGATATAATGAATCCCTTTCCATGCTGGACAGTTGGTCCCAAGGGGCTCCCCACTTGGCTAGAGGACACGGTAATGGGGTGCCATCTACAGCATCACAAGAGCCATGGGCAAGGGACTGAGAATGGGGGAAGCCACAACCTCCTATAACTTCTAAAGGCCCTGTTTATCTAGTTTGGCCCTCTCCATTACCCAGTGAGGTGTCAGTGTTCATGCTGAGCTTTTGCTGGAAATTATCAAACATCCATGGTATTATGGGAATCTGTATATGTAGACTGATGGGTTGTAACACATCAAGTACCTCCAAAAGAGCCCAGTAAGCAGCCAGGATTTTCCCTTAATGGAGTTTACAGGTAGCAGACAAGGTGAGCCTCTTAGTCTAAGGACCCAAAGAGGCATATTCATAAAGTTGAGGACTCTAAAATCCATTCCCTGTGGGAAATGGGGAATAATTGGGAAATAGACTTTTGTCTGAATTCTAAAGTGTGTTGCTGAGGCTCTATCCCCAGTGGAAAGTAGGAAATATGCGTGTGACTTTTGTATATGAGAGTGAGAGTGTGCATAGGAATGAGGGCCCATCATGATAATTGGAGAAGGAACCCTTGACCTGATAGTGTTCAGTCCAAATTTAGGCTCCTGAGGGTGAGCAGAGGCCACTCCTCTTTCCTCTCCAGGCCTAGGAATCTCCAGAGAAACCTCCACTCCAAGAAACCTGAAAGCATCTCCATCCAGAACTCTCACACCTCTCCTATGAGCTCATGTAACAAAGAAAATGCCATCACGAGCTAAAACAGGTCCACGAGAGGTATCCCACAACCGCAGAGGGGGAGCCCCATACCTCTCTCAGCTCTTCCAGAAGTCCACAATGAAGGTGAGTGATGATGGTCATCAGTCTATCCCACAGCCCCCAGAGCAAAATTCAGAAAGAAAAGGCTTCCAATGAAACCTCAGGGATGAAAGGAATTCAAGGAGTTGTTCACCAAAATCTGACAGTTCTCTACCTCATAAGCTGAAGATTCCTCTATTGCCACACAGGGGAGGAGACTGTCTGATGCTGCCACCACCTCTCAGTTATCAAGTCACTGCTGAGGATCTAGACTGAGAAAAGAAAGCAGGGCTCTGGAGTTGCAAGAGGACATTGGGGATGGAGGAAGACTCAGACCATGTCAGAGTACAACACCATGCACCCTTCTGGTTCTTTCACTCTCCTTATATTTAACCCTCTTTCTATACAATAACACCTGAAATCACACCAATACATCTAATTCCAGCCTACTTGAACAGGGTTCATTATAATCCCTGCTTTGCATATTTGTAACTTTATTTCCAGAATACACAGGAAATGGATGGGTCTACTGTATCACAAAGCTGTGGTGATATTAGTGAACGGGACTGATCATCTTTTAGTCACATTCTACATAGTGTGTCCTTTTTGTATTCCCTTCTATTTAGAAAAGCTCTTATTGTCTTCTATTGCAAGAACCAATCCAGGATATCATATTGCATTTACTTATCATATCTCCTTAGACTCTTGCAAACTATAAAGTTCCTCAGATTTTCCATTTCTTTCATGCTTTGAAAATTTTGCAGCATAATGATCAGGCATTTTGTAGAGAGTGCCTCAATTTGTGTTTGCCTAATGTTTTCTCATGAACAGATTGAAATTTTGTTTCATGACCACAAAGAATACAACAGAAGCGTATTGCAACCTTCTCGGTACATCATATCAGATGAATGTCATGTTGGTATTTACTTTAATAGTGATACTCCTTCACCACAGGGTGATGTGGTGTCTACCATGTTTTGCTATTATAAAATTGCTTCTTTACCTTCATAATTAATGAATACATTAGGGGAGATATATTGAGACTAGATGAATATGCTGATTCACATCAAACTTTCATCCATAAATTTAAACATTCTTGGATGATTCTTGCCTCCAACAATTATTACTGTGGTCTTTGCTTAAAAGTGATTTTCTCTTTCTCTCATTCTCTCTACATTTATTAAATTGAAACGTTTCCCTTCTTCCATGCTAATTTATTTATTCAATTTATTTACCTCACTGTGGATACATGGATATTTAATTTATTCTATATCTCTAATTCAATACTATCATAATTGATTTTCTTGCTCAAATTATTTCAGCCTTGGATATTGGGAACTCTTTAAGATGACTCCTGTGTATTTTCAACATGCACCCAGAGTACTTTCTTGCAATCTGTACCACAAGTTGTCCCATGGTCATCTTGTATTTCTCTAAGACCCAGAAACAACTACTTCTTGAATGAGTCCTGGCTACTTTTATTAGAGAATGGTGTTTAGAAACCAAGGTCTAGGCACTATTATACTGTCATTATTCTAGATGCACCAGGCAGACAGAACTAGGGAATATATATATATATATTAACCTACATATAATCACATATATATATTATCTTTCTGCACATATATTTAAAAACCAATTCTAATCCTCCCTACTTCCTTTTTTGTAATTTCATTTCCCAAACAGTGAACAACCCAGTTCTCCCAATCTGCAATGCATTGTTCAGTCTTTATATACTATAAATTAGCTTCAAAAAATGCTAATTCATCCATAATCCTGTGAGATATGTTTACTATCTGCAGTTTGGAGTTTTGTTTTTTTTAAATCTGGGTGCATCATCGTCTTTTTGGTGCATCACATTGCTGCTTGTGGGGGCACAGGTCTGGGATGCCTATTTTCGTTTTTTATCAGGAGGTCCTGGAGATCAAATGTGGGTCCTCCATATGGTAAATGGGAGCTCAATTGCTTGAGCCACAGCCGCTTCCCTGGAGTTCTTTTTTTATTTACACTTTACAATGCATTTCTCACTCTAATTAACCAGAGCTAGTGCTGAATTCATGGGTTAAGGGCATAATCCTCCTTTAGAAGCTTTAGAACTCCTAGGAAAAAATGTAGGGAAGCATCTTCAGACATTGTATTCGACAATGGTTTTTTAGTCTTTACACCCAAAGTACAATGGTCGAAAACAGTTCTGCAGGTCCTCAGAAAGTTAAGTATAGATTTACTGTATGACCTGGCAATCCCATTCCTAGGTACATACCCCAAAAAATTGAAAGCAAGGACTCAAACAGATATTTGCACACTGATATTCATAGTGGACTATTTGAAATTGCCAAAAGATGGAAGCAACCCATGTGTCCATCAAGAGGTGAATGGATAAACAAAATGTGGTACATACATTCAATGGAATATTATTCAGCTGTAAAAAGAAACAGAGTTCTGGTACAGCAACGACATGTATGAAACTTGAAGACATCACATTCAGTACAATAAACCAGAAACAAAAGGACAAATATTGTATATTCTAATTGTCATAAAATAATTAGATTTTACCTTTTAAATCCCCATAACTGTACACTAAGGTTCCCTAAATGTCTGCTTACTTGTCACGCAGCTCCTGGTAGCTGAGGGAGGAGTTGAACCCACAATTTCCTAGGGCTTGCTCCTTTGCTACAAGCAGCACTCCCTGTATAATATATTTTGAATGGCAGAATGTAACCAAGTTCTTTTTTTTTTTTTTAATGTTCCATGCATGTGGTGGTTCACAAACATGTTTGCTAGTTCTCTGACTTCCCCCTTATTGAGAGGTGGGGGTCTATGTTCTCCCCAATAACCAGGGCTGATACTGGTTGCCATTCAAAACTGCCTTTTGAATGCTATTCCTGATAGGATGGTTACATTTTTCCTACATATTTCCTAATCATATTCATTTTCTTTTCTAATTTCACATTCATTTGTGAAACTGATTTCTAGTTTTGTATTTTTCAATCTCTAAATATTTTCTTTTAATTTTTCTGTCAAGCTGGAGGCATTTATTATTCTCTGTTTTGCACAATATAGCATTACCAGTTCTCTTCTGCACTAACTCAATCACCTCCCTCAGTTGGGTAATCAATGGAAAAAATATGGCACCATCTATATTGGTGCAGTTTTTAGACCTTGTCAATGACCTATTGGATTTATACATTCCAAACATTTGCAGTAAATAAGCTGTGATGATCATTTGTACTGTAACATTTTATAAATGAAGGGTACCAAATTTGTTTTAAACATGGAGCTCTGTCATCTTCATTCTAAAATTTTTGCTTTTTTCCATGTATTTAGGTACAGATCATTTCCCTTCCTATAGCTATTTCTCATAATCAGATAAATATTTGAGTGGATGAGTGTCAATTTATACACAAGAACCCACAGTAAATCCTACATTTACCTTAATTATATATTTTCATCCAATATGTTCACCCACCACACCCCCATAGGAATGCACTGGTGAAAAATATAGTTATTCATTTTTTCTTAATTCCTTAGTGAACAGCCAGCCTTTTACATACACAATGTTAGAGGCATTGCTCAGTGAATCCCAGGGAATGAGAAAAAACTAAGAACACAGACTTAGTTGCATAAAGAGAAAAATTTGGTCATATCCAGAGATGATGAGAGGATATATAATCTGATAATTACATTCTTAAAAACAGAAATATTACCTTTTAAAACCAAATTTATATTGATGCTGTTTATCTAATCCAGAACAAATTTTAAATCATTTCTTCTAGAAATATTTGGTGATTCACATGAAAAATGAAACCTCTACTTGTTCTCAATATGTCAGTTTTGTTCCAATTTACCAGGTACTCTCACTATGGACTATACATGGGGCCACGTTTGGGTATGGCAGAGAGTTTGCATATTGAGTTCAACAATTTGGTCAATGATTCCATCAATCACATCTGTGTAATGAAGCCTCAACAAAACCTCTGGGTAGTAAATCTGGAATGAGCTTCCCTAGTTGACAATACTCTCTGAATATGGTCATTCTTGGATGCTGGATAGGTAATACATCCCAATGGATAATGAGAGCACTTTATGTTAACTCTACCAATCTTTGCACTATGTGTTTCTTGCTTTGGCTGCTTCTACTTTGTATATTTTTTCCTATAATAAACAGTAATCCTAAGTATAGCACTTTCCTGAGTTCAATGAGTCATTCTGGCAAATTCTTAAGCCATGGGGCCCCATGAGCTTGCAGCTTGTGCCTTAAGTGAGGGCAGTCTCATTTTGCAGCTGGACTGACTCTGTAGTTGAACCCTAATTCCTCACATCTTGGTTTAAGTACCTCCTCCAGGGCACTGACTCTCTCCCTTGAAAACTTTGGGGTAGGAGGGTTTGGAAAGGGAGCTCAGGGATCCAGGGCATGATCTAGAGGTCTCAAGTGTCCATAGTCCCTGTACCCAGGGAACCAACTACATTTCTTACCCTGGATCCCTCACTCATCAGTGTTGTGACAACACAGGGCTGAGGTGAAGATTCCAGGAGAGGACAGCAGATATTCTCCATGAGTTCTAAAGCATCACGACTATGTAAATCCTGAAAGTTATCATTCACCCTCCTGTCTTAGAGCCACCAAAGTATCTTTTCTGGATGTAACCTCTAGGTTTCTTGCTTATTTTTCCTTTTATAACTGAACTCTTTGTAGAGTGATTTGGGTGGTCAGTCATCTTTCTAAGGCTCTACCTGCATTTACTCATTTTCAGTCCCATAACATAACAGTACCAAATAGGCCCTATTAAAACATCCATATGACAGTGCAGAGCATTAGTAAAAGAGGGGCCACACAATTTTCCCAGGCTCATGTGGCCTTTAAGTGGGGTCTGAACCAGTCTATCAGGCACCAGCACCGCATACTATTGGTCTCTGTGCTGTGCTGCCTCCTAGACAGCTGATGAAAAGGGGGATCAAAAGTTTCAACTGTGAATAAATGAGTAATAATTTTCCTATGGTCTTCTGCCAGTGAGATGTCAACAACTTTTTCTATTATGAATGCATTTCCGAGGTCATAGCTACAAGTATAAAAACAGGAAATTTGTTCCTTGGTCAAGAAAATCTACTGCCTGCCACACACAATTGGGACAGCAGCATCAAAATCACTCTGTCCAAAGAACAGGGAGCACTGTCAGATATCCCCAACTAACTACTCCCCAGGAACCATAGAAATGCAATCATGTTGATTTAAGAGTAAGGAATACAGTTTATTTAGTGTCCTGTACTTAGGAAACACCTTTAAAATGGCTAAGCCATATTCCTTTTTTATATATTTGAAAATTTTAATTTACAACGTCAATCAGTAGTGCTACAACCAGATTATTAGAGATGTGGCTCCCATTTGCAACTCAACTTTGGTTCAAATTTAATGTTAGGCCCACATTACAAGATAAATGTCGGACGTTAGTAGACTGCTGAATATGAGCTGAAATAGGTCAATCCAGAATCAGGGCTGCCAAGATTTAAAAAAAATAAACTTTCTATTTTAGAATAGTTTTAGAGTCACATAAAACTTGAGCTCCTAGTACAAGTTCCCACATTTTCTGCTGTCGCCTAATGCCTTCCTCCCCAGCTCACAGTTTCCCTTCTTAACATCTTCCACTACTGAGGTACATTTGTAAAATTAATGAGCCAACATTGCACATTCTTATTAAGGTTCACCCTTTGTGCTGTACCCTCTGTGGGTTTATGTACCCACCATGACTGTATGTCATGGGTGGAATTGTGTCCCCAGAAATGAAATGTTGAAGTCCTATCCCTCAGAACCTGTCAATGTAACTTAATTTGGAAAAACAGTATTTGGAAATGTAACCAAGTTGAGGCCATAGTGAATTAGTGTAGCTCTAATCCAATACAACTAGTGAATGCTGTTACAAACAGGGTCAGGCACAGACTAAAAGAGAAGGCTGAGTGAAGATGGTCACACACAGAAAAGGTGGCCACATGAAGATGCAAGTAGAGTTTACAATTATGCTGACAAATCCCAAAACACTTGGAACCCCAATAAGCTGGAAGGCAAGAAAGGATTCCTCTCCTAGAGTCTTCAGAGAGAGCAAGACACTATTGAACCCTGAA
The DNA here is from genome assembly GCA_029593785.1 of Cabassous unicinctus. NCBI lineage: Eukaryota > Metazoa > Chordata > Mammalia > Cingulata > Chlamyphoridae > Cabassous > Cabassous unicinctus. Next base: position 1,905 of record JAQZBX010102553.1, on the reverse strand, counting down.
TTTTGGACTTATCATCTCTAGAACTATGAGGGAACAAGTTTCTGTAGTTTCATGCCACCCAGTTTGTGTCAATTTATTATGGCAACCCTGGGAACTAACACAGATTTTATTCCTGGGAAATGGGTGGTGCTATGACAAAAACATGGTGAGGTCTCATGTAGACATTCCAGCTAAAATTCAGCTTCAACTCACAGACTCAGGTAATGTTAACCTAGATGTTTCCCTCTCCTCCTGTCAAGCCACCCCCAGCCAGTTAGTCTCTCTGCTGAGGCCACAGACATCAAAAAGCAAAAAAAGCGATCCTCAACCAACCCAGTCTGAATTCCTAACCCCATGAAACATAAGCAAAGGAAAATATTTGATTTCTGCCACTATTTTGGAGAATACATTTTCTGCATAATAATAGCAACAAAATTAATACCTTTGCTGAAAACACAAAAGATACCAGAGAAGGTACATGGAATTCTAAGTGTGCTTCCTTCCCTGTTCTGAAGCCCTCCAGGCTCTGCCTCTGGATGTAACAACTACTAAGTTTTATCATAGCCTTTCAGAAGTATTAATTGAACATTCATATAGCATTTATGTTGCACCACCATTTTTCTAAGGTCTTTATCAATATTCACGCATTTATGTGGCTACCCAGAGGTGGTTGCAGGGAGGAAAGTTCTCCTCTTCATTCCAAATATTCTCCAAAAATGGTAAGTTTGAAGTGCTGCTCATAATTGCCTTTAGAATGTTGCTCCTCCAATGGGATGATTACATTTTTAACTTACTTCCTAATCTTTTTTTCAGTTCCACTCTCAGTTGACACTCAGAGGTGTGAACCTGTTCTCTATTTTTGTTGTTTTTCTCATCTATATTTTTCTGATTTTTCCATCAAGCTAGGGGCCAAGAAAATTTCTCCATTTAGGACAATAGAGAATTACCTGTTTCCTCCCTCACCTGCGCAACCACTCTCCTCATTTGGGTTATGATTGGAGGAAAGATATCATCATTTATATTAAGCAGTAGTTATATCTGATCAACAACCTATTTGATTTATTAGTTGATGAATAAATCAACTATTTATTGGGGTGAATCAGCACAGATGGTCCTTTGTTCTGTTGCATTCCCTAACAGGAAAGGTACTGTATTAGTTTTCTAGGACTACCATAAAAGTACCAAAATCTTGGCTTCTTAAAACAACAGAAATTTATTCTCTCACAGTTCTGGAGGCTAGAAGTCTGTAATGAAGGTGTCAGAGGACTATGCTCTCAACAAAGGCTCATGTGGAGGAATCTTTCTTTCTCTTTTCATAGATTCTGGTGGTACCTGCAACCTCTGATGCCCACCACTTAGACATGCATAACTCCAGTTTCAGACTCCATCACAGAGCCTTCTCCCTGGTGTGTTTGTGTCTCTGTCCCTTTTCCTCTTTTATAAGAATACCAGTCATATTGGATTAGAGAGCCTGTTTTTGGGATTAAATGTCCATCTCTCTCTAAATGTATTGCTCTAAGGAAATATTTGTTTTAGGACAGGTCTAATTCTATTTTCTTTCCCCAGTTCAGTTACCACAAACTTTATTGTGAAATTTCTTGTTTTTACTGGAATTTTTCTCTTCCTTTTCTTTTTTGCTTCTTCAAATTTAAGTCAAGAGGATTAGAACTTTATTTATTGTATTAATCTTTTTCCTAGGAATTTTTCCAGTTAATTGTAGAGCTTTTTGATAATCACCCATTAATAAATATTTAAATCCCTCTTTCAAGCATCCTATAACCTGCTTTTCAGGAGTAAGTCCAATAAAAAATAAATATCAAAACATCTCCTCCAACCTCCAACCTCCCCTCCCCACCCACACACTAGGAGGAAGGATTTTCCATTTTATGTGTTGACATCATTGGAAACCTAACTCAGTTACTTTTT